>JBCNYG010099460.1:0-15598 GCA_039654305.1 Porochilus rendahli | reverse complement strand
GAGTCGGCTGAGATGGGCGCCAGCCTCCCCGCGACCCTAATTAGGAGTAAGCGGTTCAGAAAATGAATGAATGAATGAATAGGCCAATTCTTCTTTTCTTCTTTAGGCAGCTCCCCGTGTCTTCACAGTATGTCATCGTTCTCCATCTCGCTCTGTCATCTCCGTCATACTAATGATCCTGCATGTCCTCCTTCACCACATCCATAAATGTCCTCTTTATCCTTCCTCATGCAGTGCCATCCTCAACATTCTTCTACCAATATACCCTTCATCCCTCCTCCGCACAAGTCCAGACCATCTGAATCTGTTCTCTCTTCCTTTATCCCCAAACAGTCCTCCATGTTCAGTCCCTCTGAAATATTAATTTCTAGTTTTGACCATTCTTGTCCCTTCCAGAAAAAAAAACACAGTATCTTCATCTCTGACACTTTTATCTCCGCCTCCTGTCTTTTACTCAGGTTTTCCAACTCCAAGCCTTACAGCATAGCTGGTCTCACTATGGTCTTATAAACCTTTCCCTTCACTCTTACAGATACCCTTCAATTACAAATCACTCCATCCACTCTTCTCCAGCCACTCCGCCCTGCCTGCAGGGGTCCTCCGTGACCAGAGTTCTAAACCACTGCTCGAAAGCAGTATAACTTGTAATGACCTCCTAACAGGCCATTTTACTTTCCATTATAATACTACTAGAGATATGATTACTGATTAATATATTTTGCATAGCTCAAAGGTAAATAAAGGGATCCTGGGTCTTTCAGATTCTTTCTTCAAGCCTGACATTATGAACTTTGTCTTTGCAGACTGGTAAAATTGGGTCTTAATGAATTTCTAAATTAACAACTATTTGCTACATTCTGTTTAGCCTTAAGTGAAGTTTCATCTTCATCTGGATTTGTGATATCTGCAAATTAGTTATTTTGTTCACCAGTCACTCCCCTGCTTCATTCTGAAATTGTCATATTACTAATTTAAATAAATAAAAAAACATTTTAATTTTACAGTTTGTTTTGACAACTTCTTTCTCTAATAAAGTGTATCAAAGAGGAGATTTCTAATGAATGATGGGCGATGAAGTGAGATGGGATCAAAGCATGTTCTACTATGTTCTAAAATACTTCAATTTATTCAGGGTAAAGTCAGCCATCAGCCACAGTTTTCCACGATTAAAATCTTTCCCTTTGTCTCTGCTACGTTTAATAAAAAGTCAAGCAATGAGATCTGGGGTCATCTGTTTTCTGCAGGCCCTAAATCTAAAGGTTTTTAGAATTACATTTTATTTTAAGATTATTAGTAGACAGCTATATAGTATGATAGTATGATATCCCTGTAATTTTGGTTTGCTCTTAATATTTAGTGACTTTCACAAACATAAAAATCCCTTTTGTTTGGTAAGGTCAGAGCAAAAAGATTTATCCTGAGAGAGAAAGAGAGAGAGAGAAAGAGAGAGAGAGAGAGAGAATTAGCTGTTCCTCTTTCTTTTGAGAGAGACGATCCCCTTCGTGGTCCTGGTCCGTAGTTTTAACTGATGTGATCAAGTCACTGATAATGAACCTGAAATTTCTGCTTCATTTTCATTATTAGAAAACGTGGCTTACTGGGGAGAAAATCATAAGTGAGATGTTCTTACCTCAGTATTTCGAGTTTAAAGTGAGAATTCCCCAGTACAGCAGAGAGGCTCTTCACTCCCGAATCTCCTAATTTATTATAGGACAGATGCAGTTCTCTCAGGTGAGAGGGGTTTGATCTCAAAGCTGAAGACAGAGCAGCACAGTCTTCACCTGAGAGACCACAATTACACAACCTGTAGACAGACACAATGACACACTCATCAACAGTGGGGTACACCCCAAACAGTAGCCAGTCTAGTGCGGGGCTTATCCTGAAATGAACAACCATTTGCATTGATATCCACTCCTATAGGCAATTTATTGTACCCAGTTGACCCAGTGTGGCCCATCATGATCATGCTTTCTCCTTTGAAGTTGCCGGCTCTCACAGTGGTTTGCTGGTGTTTAAGAGTTTAACATTTTCCCATTTTGTCCTTTTTTAAATCCCAGAATCCTGTTAAAACCCTTTTTCACTCAGGTTGTGTCTTGGATTATGCAAGCTTTTTTTTAGAGATTAAAAACAATTTAGAATTAAAAAACAAAAATAGAGGTAAAATATGGATCAACAATCTGTACACTGTAACTGTTCTGCATGTTGGACTGTTATAATAACATTCCGGTGAAAAACAACACAGTGTAGAACTGCTGCTTCAGAGTGATGAGCTTACCTAAGTGTCTCCACTTTACAATGAGGATTCCCAATTCCAGCACAGAGACACTTCACTCCTGAGTCTCCTAATTTATTCTCGGACAAATCCAATGTTTTCACAGCCAGATGCACTTCTCTCAGATTGGAGTTTAGCACTGAGGCCAGAGTTGACCAACTTTTCACTCCTACTGAATCACACTTGACACTAAAGGAAGTAAAGTGATAGATAATTAATTAATTCTAGTGCTCAGACAAGTAATCATACAGCCATAGCCCAATGGGGCAGCTATAGCCTAATGGTTAGAAAAGTGGCTTTGGGACCAAAAGGTTGCTGGTTTGATTCCCGAACCAGCAGGAAAAATATGTGGTGACAAGGGAGAGAGCTGCACCTTCCCTTCCCCCACATTCATGGCAAGGCACCTAACCCCCAACTGCTCTGCGGGCGGCCCAATGTGTGGCAGCCCAATGCTCCAAATGTATGTGTGCTCACTTTGGATGGGTTAAAGAGGTATTAATTTCTCTTGTGCGATCAATACAGTAAATCGAAGGGGGGAAAAGGAATCCAAGCCTTCTAAGCTTTTACTTGACTTTTTCATTTTTACACTGCTAACAGTACAAGCTGTCAAACTGTCCAAGCTTTCATGCACATCCCTGGTTCTGTAAATGGAAATAAAGAAAGTGACTAAACATGGTTCAGAAACAGAATTACTGATGCCGCCATTTACCTCGTTGGGCATGTTTTGATCCATATTGACAGAAATGGATCTCTCTGATGAGGCTCACACTATTTGCTTTTGAGTTTACATCTACATGGAATAGTGCAAGGAAGTATTAGGTTCTAGCTACTTCTAATCACTTTTTCACCCTAGAAGGGTTTACTGCAATATTTTACTGTATTTCATTTTTACTATTGTACAGTTTAAATGATTATTGCACTGTCTTATAATGTTTTCTCTCATGCCATTGATGTTGCCTTGTGTAGATCTTTGTAGTCTTATGAATTCACCAGACGGCAAACACCCAAGCTGGGAGATAAGGCTTACCCAGAAGTCTCTTAAAGTGCAATACCACTGGGATCCACTAGGGACTGGCTGCAGAAGACTTTCATGCTGAAGTTCCATAAACTTCCATTCAAAAAAGCTCAGTTGCTCACCTAAAATACTGTCAATAGATTTTTCTCCACAAATCTTGGTTCCCAAGAGCCAGAGGCAGAGGCGGTAGGATCGGTCCGACAGAACCCATGCCTGCGGCTGCCACCCCAGGTCGAATTTGTTTCCGGTGGGGGTTGGGTAACACCAAGGCTGTACTTTGTCACAAGTTCTGTTCATAATTTTTATAGACAGAATTTCTAGGCGCGGCTGAGGTGTTAAGTGGGTTCTGGTTTGGTGGGCATCGGATCTCATCTCTGCTTTTTGCAGATGATGTTTTCCTTTTGGCTCCATTGAGCTGGGACCTCCAGCTCTCATTGGGGTGATTTGCAGCTGAGTGTGAAGTGGCCAGGATAAGATTCAACACCTCCAAGTCGAGGCCATGGTTCTCAGCTGGAAAAGGGTGGAATGCACCCTCCGGGTCTGGAATGAGGTCCTGCCCCAAGAGGAGGAGTTTAAGTATCTCAGGGTCTTTTTCACAAGTGAGGGAAGGATGGAGCGGGAGATTGACAGGCAGATCGGTGCAGCCTCTGCTGTAAAGAAGATCTTGTACCGGTCCGTCGTGGTGAAGAGGAAGCTGACCCAAAAAGCAAAGCCCTAAATTTACCAGTCAATCTACATTCCAACCTTCACCTATGGTCACGGGCTTTGGGTAGTGACCAAAAGAACAAGATCACGGATACAGGCGGCTGAAATGAGCTTCCTTTTCAGGGTGGTGGGGCTCTCCCTTAGAGATAAGGTGAGAAGCTCAGCCATCCGGGATGAGCTTGGAGTAGAACTGCTGTTCCTTTGTGTTGAGAGGAGCCAGATGCCTCCTGATTAGAATGCCTCCGGAATGCCTCCCTGGTGTGGTGTTTCGGGCATGTCCACACGGGAGGAGATCCTGGGTTGACTCAGAACATGCTGGAGGGACTATGTCTCTCGGCTGGTCTGGGAATGCCTCTGTGTCCCTCTGGAAGAGCTGGAAGAAGTGGATGATGAGAGGTATATCTGGACCTCACTGCTTAGGCTGCTGCCCTGCGACCTGACCCCGGATCAAGCGGAAGAAGATGATGATGCAATCGCTTTGGTTAATTTAATAAGTTATATCCTTCTTATTGACTCTGTGTGGTATTTTCTTCTAATAGTCCCACAGTTAATAAGATATTAGACCCATGTGTTTGCATATTTTGGGGCGTGTCTGGCTTTTACTGATATCTCTGGAATGATTTGTCTTACATTTATAAGTAAGTGTTTTTAGTTTCTTTCTTTCAAACAGTGTAAAAGTAGAACAGCGTATTTAGCATTACTTACTTTGCCTTTCTAGATGCTGTGATCACAGGCATCACCTTCAGAAGAACAGTTTCTGTTATCTTATCAGAAGTGAAATATTTACTTAGGTCAAATTCTTTCAGTTCCTCTGCTGATGTCAGTAACACAAACACCAGAGCAGAGAGCTGTGAAGAAGAGAGTTCACTTTGTGTTCCAGAATTGATGAGGAGATGGATTTCCTCCTCTAGTGAATCATCACCCAGTTCATTGAGACAGTGGAACAGATTGATAGATTTCTCTGTAGGAAGATCTTCACTGATCTTCATCCTAATGTACTGCACGGTTTTATCTTTGCTCTGGGAAATACATCCTGTTTGTTTTACTAAGGCATGTAATAGATTCTGATTGGATTCCAGTGAGAGACCCAGAAGAAAGTGAAGGAAAAGATCCAGCAGTCCATTCTGACTTTCTAAAGCCAGATCTACTGCACCCATGTGTACATTTGAGATTAGATTTTTTTTCAAGCACAATTTAAAGTCTGGACTCTGTACGAGAATGTTTTTCTTTTCCAGCCTGAATTTCAGGTGCACATACAGAGCTGCGAGATGTTCCTGAATACTCAGATGTGCAAAACAGTACACTTTACTCTGGTGAAGCCCAGACTCCTCTCTGAAGATCTGCATACACACACCCGAGTATACTGTAGCTTCAGTCACATCGATGCCACACTCTCTCAGGTCTCCCTCATAGAAGATCAGGTTTCCTTTCTTCAGCTGATGAAATGCCAGTCGTCCCAGTTTAAGAAGCATCGCTTCACTTTGCTGCTTCTTTGAGTACTTTTCTTTTATGATGTTTATCTGAATGATGAGGAAGTGTGTGTACATTTCAGTCAGAGTCTTGGGGATCTCTCCGTTCTCTGCTTCCCCCAACATTTTCTCTAGAACAGCAGCTGAAATCCAGCAGAACACAGGGATGTGGCACATGATGTAGAGGCTTCTTAATGACTTCAGGTGTGTGATGATATTACTGGCCAGGATCTGATCACTGATCCTCTTCCTGAAGTACTCCTCCTTCTGGCTGTGATTGAACCCTCGTACCTCTGTGACTCGATGGATCCACTCAGAGGGGATTTGATCAGCTGCTGCCAGTCGGGATGTGATCCAGATGAGAGCAGAGGGGAGCAGATTCCCTTTGATCAGGTTGATCAGCAGCACATGCACTGATGCTGATTCAGTGACATCACACACTCTCACTGTGTTCAGGAAATCCAGGGGAACACGACACTCGTCCAGTCCGTCAAAAATGAACAGAACCTTTTTAAAACTGGACATTTCTGTTTCTTTTGTTTCCTTAAAACAGACATGAAGGAGCTCCATCAGACTCAGTTTCTGGTCCTTCATCAAATTCAGCTCTCTGAAAGGAAGTGGAAATATGAGCTGGACGTCCTGATTGGTTTTCCCTTCGGCCCAGTCCAGAATGAACTTCTGCACAGAGACAGTTTTTCCGATACCAGCGACTCCCTTCGTCAGCACAGTTCTGATGGGTCCATCGTGTTCAGATAAGGGTTTAAAGATCTCGCTATATCTGATTGCTTTTTCCTCTGTTGTATTTCTTCTGGACGCTGCCTCGATCCATCTCACCTCATGTTCTTTATTGACGTCTCCACTGTTTCCCTCTGTGATGTAGAGTTCTGTGTAGATCTCATTCAGGGGTTTTCGATCTTCCTGCTTTATTATCACTCCATATATACACTGAAATTTCTCCATTAGATTTAATTTTAACCTTTTCTGAAATTCATTTTTACCAGCAAATTCTGTGTCGTGCCTGCAATAGGGTGAAGTAAGAATGTGTGGTGAGACACATAATAATAATACAGTACAATAAAATATACAACATACATGAAATATGTTCTAAACTTTTCTATTGTACATTTCATATTTTAAAATACCTGTTCATATTCCCTCCCATCTCCGGTGAAATTGACAAACACCTCTCAGTGTCAGGACAAAACTTTTTCTGTCCACTCCTGAAAAAAATATAAAAGAAACGGATATAACAGAATAAGGACATCATTCAGAATGAACAGACAGTGGTTTCAAAATGGATACAAAACCATTTTTAATAATCTTATGCTGGAAAGGTTGTGGAAACTTCATCATATGAAGGGACAGTTTAGTGATAATTCATCCATTTGCCGATGTTACAGGCTTGCAGACTTTCATGGTGTAGCTGTCAATTTATCGAGGTAAGATGAAGAACCTTTAACCCAAAGCACAGCTAGACCAGCCCAATTCCAAAATGGAATCAAACACTCAAAAGAATTAAAACTTAGACTCATCTCTCTATAGCACTTTCCCCCTGTGTTTCTCTGTCCAGTGTCTGTGGTTTGTTTCCCAACTTAATCTTGTACTTTTACTGTCCAGTTGCAAATATGGATTTTTCTTTGCAACTCCAGGAGTCACCTCTTCACTGCTAAAGGTGAGGCTTATTTTCAAAGAACTATTTAATGAAGCTACCAGTTGAGGACCTGTCAGGAGTCTGTTTCTTAAATTAGAGACTCTGATGTATTTGTTATTTTGATCAGTTGTGCATCAGGGCCTCAGGCTTCTCTTTCTATCCTGGTTAGAGCCAGATTGCTCTGTTCTGTGAAGGGAATAGTACACACTGTTGTATGAGATCTTCAGTCTCTCAAATGGAATAGTCTTTGTTTCGCAGAAGAAATACAGACCGACAAATCTTTTGCGGGAAAAATTCTGCCCATATTGAGTCTACAATCAGACCCTCAAATTCTGATTCTACAGATCCTCAGCGAGAGTAAAGAAGACTTTTATTGTTTCTTTAATCTGCACATCTGTGCTGAAATAATCACAAAAGGGTTTTCTAATTATGAATTATGCTTTTTACATGCCAAACCTGGATTATCTAACACAATCCCACAATGGTGTTGTTAGAACACAAGAATGATAGCTGCTGAAAATGGGCCTCTGTACACCAGTGTAGATATTCCATTAAAAATTCAGCATTTTTAACCTATAACAGACATGTACAACATCAGCTGTCCTTCTGATTAACTTTATAATTTTTTTATTATTTTATTTTTCATTATGAGTCGATTTTCTGTAAGACAGTGCTCAATACAGTGAAGCAGAGCTAAATATGTGGTATAAGGAAAAAAAATAACTACGATTTCCATGATGAGTGGGCAACCATGAAACAGGCTTGTAGGGCTGAAATTCTAGTAATTTTTTTCCTTATACCACACACACACACACACTTATTTATTTATTTATTTATCTATATGTACATTGCATCCATGTTTCTTGTCCTTTTCTCCACAGCTCTGGTTTGTCCTCCTAACAGCCACTACTCCATGTGTGTGAGCTCATGTCCAGAGACATGTGTGGGTGTGAGCCGCCCACCTGGCTGTGGAGACAAGTGTGTTGAAGGCTGCAAGTGTGACCCTGGTTTTGTCCTGAGTCACGACAAGTGCGTCCCTCTCAAAGACTGTGGCTGTGTGGACCCCAATGGCGCCTACCACCCTGTACGTTTTACTCAACAAACACACACTTGTTCACATAGTTTTAAAAAGTACTGTTATGAAATATCTACAGAAACTAACGAAAATTGTGACAGTTGATCACTTTGTGACTTTGTACACGATTTAGGTGAATGAAAGCTGGTACCTGGAAGGCTGTAAACATCAGTGTGTGTGTCTTAGTGGAAAAAGCATCCTGTGCTACAACACCAGTTGTTTACCTACAGAGACCTGCCAACTGCTGGATGGAGAGTACATCTGTAAACCTAACGGTACAAGAACAACTACAGCACATGCTCTCTTTACACTTATAAAATCTAAACAAAATGTTTCATTTTCAAACATGGCAGCATTTCACATAGCACATAACCTATCGAGAGAGATGATCAACATCTACTCGTCTCATTTTACAACAGCAACAATACAATTAGATATTAACCTTTCTGAACCTTTCTGAATTCCGACCTATAGAAGGGCACACGACAAAACCCCCAACGCCCCAACCATCAACCCCTTATCCATCCACACCAAAGCCAACAACCCCAAAACCCACTACACCAAAACCCTCCACGCCTCAACCCACGACTCCAAAACCAACAACACCGCCAGGTAAGACTGATTGTATTTTCCTCTCTACAGCATACTCAGCAATACAATCCTGTTCTAACCACTTCTCCTGTCCACCAATAGTAACGTGTCCTCCCGATGCTGAGTACATTCAGTGTGGTCCAGCTTGCATTCCCAGCTGTAAAGAACCTTCCACCAACTGCACAGGCTCCTGTATCAGTGGCTGCTTCTGCAAACCAGGTTTTGTTTTCCGTGGAAAACGTTGTGTTCCTCTTGAGAAGTGTGGATGTCTGGATGATGAGAATAACTACTACGAGGTAAATACAATTCCCAGTTGTGTATGATAAATCTACATTCAGCTCTGAAGCAGTTATATTCATACTGATAGCATGATTTTTACTTCAGCCGGGAGAGATCGTCTTTGGGAATGGCTGCTCCAAGCTGTGTCGCTGTGCCGGCAATTATACATTGAACTGTGTGGACAACACCTGTGACCCCACAGAAGAATGTCGGCAGGTGGGAGGCGTCCATGGCTGCTATCCTAAAGGTGCTGTGTAAAAGTTTACAGTGGTGTTAATGAATTATATCCGTTTTAATGGGCGTTATTATGCTAAAGATATAACTCCTAAATGAAATCTATTTCTCCAACATTTGTTTGTCTTTCCGTGTACAGACACCTCGACTTGTATCGCCTCAGGTGACCCCCACTACACCACCTTCGATAAGAAGAACTATAACTTCATGGGCAACTGCACATACTTAATGTCAGAGCCATGTAACAGCACAGACGTGCCTCATTTCGCTGTCTATGCTGACAATGAGAATCGCTACAACATTCCCACGATCAGTTATGTGAGTGCTGTCCATGTCCATGTTCTGGGAGTGAAGGTGTCCATCCTGAAGGAAGGAATTGTACAGGTGAGGAAACTGAGAGAAAATCACTCCAGAAAATAAAGGAAGTGAACATCTGAATTCAGATAAACATGATACTATAAAGAAATACTAACCAACTGGGTAGCATTTTTTTAAGGAAGTAATCTTTTGAATATCCTTCTCCAACTATTCTCAGGTGAATGGAACCAAAGTGAACATACCACATAGCCCTGTTTCTGGAGTGGACATCTTCAAACAGGGGAACCTCTATACAGTGTCTATGAACTTTGGTGTGACAGTTCGCTATGACGGAAACCACTACATGGACATCAAAGTTATCAAAGAGTGAGTGCTGTTACAATTAAAATCATTCATCTCCATTAATACAGTGAACACATTTACATATTTTGGCATTCATTTGTGACAAAAATTGCCACATTTTGACTATGTTCACAACAACATTAGCCTACTTCCAACAAGCCACTGATACTCACATCATGTCTTTCTGAGCAATCATCATTGTGTTGAAATTTTCCCACGTGTCATGTGGTCTTAAGCAATGACAGTAGACTTTTTTTGATGTGTGGATGAATAAGTAAATTAAATATATTCGATCTTTATATGATAATACCCATTAAACTGCACACTAATATAAAGGACAAAAATCTGAGAAAAAAATCAGTCACCATTTATGTTATCATGCTATGTGCAAAAGTCTGGCTGAACTGAGCCTTTAATTAATCTAATTCATAATTTAATTATTTAAATGCAATGAATATTCATATCCTTATATCTAAAATTATGCTATTGCAGTATTCTTGTTAAAATTATTGTATAATGTGCTGTTGTGTGGTTTCTGTTTGTGCAGCTATCAGGACAAGCTTTGTGGCCTGTGTGGAGACTATAATAACAATGTTGAAGATGATTTCCGTACCCCCACCGGTGAACTGGTCACCAGTCCAAACGAGTTTGGTAACAGCTGGAATACAAACCCTGAGTGAGCCACTGGTTTTGTGTTGAATATAAACAGAAGCATTAATTATTCCTGTTCCCTCCATTGTGTGAACAGTGACAGAGCAGTAACACTTTTTCTTCTTTACTTCTCAGCTGCAATAAAGCCCCAGTCGACCCAAGCCCTGAGTGCACAGACACAGAAAAGGACCTTTATGAGAGTCCTGCTTACTGTGGGATCATACTGGACAGTAAAGGCCCATTTGCTGTCTGTCACCCGAAAGTCAATCCTAATGTAAATGAATTACACCAGTTCATTTCCAGCCAAGCACAAGACTGTTTGACTCACATGATAGTAACGGTGTGTTTTAATTGTATAGAGCTTCTTCCAAGACTGCGTGTTTGACCTGTGTGCACTGGGTGGCCCTGACTCTGCACTGTGTGAAGCGATTGAAGCCTATGTAAACGAGTGTCAGGACCGTGGAGTTACCATCAAACCCTGGAGAAACAGTACCTTCTGCCGTGAGTCTCCGAGTGGCATATTTATCTGTTGTTTATCTGTTGTAGACTCGTGTTTAAATAATAGAAGTGTGTGCATGCATCAGATATCATGCTATTATTTTAAAACTCTTTGCTATACCATAGTAATATTTTGTGGGTTTTTGTTTTAGCTCTTACATGCCCACCCAACAGCCACTACAACTCCTGCGTGTCTCCTTGTCAGCCCTCCTGTAATCCTCCTCCAACCAGCCAGTGCAACGGACGTTGTTCTGAGGGCTGTGTGTGTGACCCTGGATACGTACTCAGTGGTGAGAAGTGTGTGAAGGCGGACACATGTGGCTGTAAGCATAATGGACAATATTACCAGGTGAGAGAGTCCGTATTTTTTGCCAGCTCAGCCTCTGTACAGTTCATTATACAGCTTTTTGAAATGCTCTTCCTTCTGTCCCTGTAATCTAGCCAGGAGATAAGTTCTACACTAAGGACTGTGAGCTGCTGTGCAAATGTAATCCTCCATTCGTCACCTGTAGTGCTGCTGAATGCCCCCCCATGCAGCAGTGTGGTGTACAGGGAGGAGAAATAGGATGCTACCCAGTTGGTTAGTATTTCTTTATAGTATCATGTTTATAACAGATCGTTTCAGTACATTGCTTGGGACAACGATGTTCTTTAGTAAAAGAGCAAAGACCTTTCTTTACGAGTGTGAATCCATCGATGCTTTGTTCCCAACTAGACTCACAGGACTGTATTATTTCTGGCGACCCCCATTACAACACCTTTGATGGTACATTCTACACCTTCATGGGTACCTGCACCTACACACTGGCCCGTACCTGCAGAAACAACACTGGTGAGTTGTTTCCATCCTAGTTCTCTTAATGACGATTCATACTATAAAGTTCACATTTAATAATATGTTTTCATGTTGATTATGTGTAATTTTTTCCATTCGGCATTATTGAAATACCATGTACACATTGGTTAAGTTTGTACAGTTTATTTAAAATCCAGAAAATCTTTTTAACACTCGTTCAGTGTGTTTATAAGTTTCAGTGTTTGGTGTAATTATTGGGTGTTTTGAAGGTCCCTGGTTCTCTGTGGAGGGAAAGAATGAAGAAAGAGGAATCTCTGGTGTATCATACCTCAAGAAATTGTATGTCACTGTCAGCGGCATCACTGTAACAATGATGAAGGGCAGAAAAACTCTGGTCGGTACAGCACTGTTCATCATGCTCCTTAAACTATTTATTTCCTGGGAATGGCTGTTTCTAATATCTAATTCACTTTCGTTTCTCCACCACTGCAGGTGAACGGTCATAAAGTAGCTCTACCCCACTCTCCCTCTCCCCTAATCTCTTTAACCTCGGCGGGGCAGTTTGTTATCCTCACCACTCCTTTTGGTCTGGAGGTGCGCTGGGATGGCAACCACTATGCTAAAATCACTGTGCCCAGGTACTGAGTTTAAAATGTTTTCACTGAAAGGATTTAAGAAAAATGAGAAATCATGAGAATATTTAAAAGACAAATAACATTTGTCTGTTAATTAATTATAAAATTATGATTTTCTCTCCCTCTCTCTCTCATTCTCTCTCTCTCTTTCTCTCTCTCTCTCTCTCTCTTTCTCTCAGTACTTACTATGATCAGATGTGTGGTTTGTGTGGAGATTACAACGGCAACCCCAACAATGATTTTACAACACCAAACGGTTCTCTGGCTGGCAGCTCAGATCAGTTTGGCAACAGCTGGCAAACTGATAAAGATGAAGACGAAACGTGAGTCAATTCTGTTTTACTTTCTGTTTTACTTTCTGTGATTGATTCCTCTGTCTGACATTTTTACACTGGACATAATTGATTTTACCAATAAGAAATATTTTGCATATTTGATTCTTACTGGACAACTTGAGTGCTGGGATGTAAAACGTATTCATTATGTGTCTGTAGGTGTAAGCCTGATATCACACCTGACCCACCGTGTAACCCAAGTCTTGAGGCTGAAGTTTCTAAACCAGAGAAATGTGGAAAAATCACCAACCCGGCAGGACCATTCAGGTGAGCCAATATCACACCAGTTGATTCAATTAGAATCACCAATCTGACCATTATTATGGCTGAACGCCGATAACAATAAATTACCTATTGATCAGCTACTATCAAAACCTCTGGATGCTTCGGTAAAATATTATAAACATTGTATATGAAGAGTTTGTTTGCAAAAACAGCTTTTAATGCTGAGAAAAAGTACTTTTAGTAGCTTAAAAAAAGCTTCAGCTCTTTTCCTGAGTAACACACCCCCATTCTCTTTATTCCCTGTACATTTATAGGGATTGTATTAAGGTGGTGGACCCTTTGCCATTCTTCCAGAGCTGTGTGTTTGATATGTGCCGCTATGATGGACTGCTGCAGACCCTGTGTGACCAGCTCCAGGCTTACACTGATGCTTGTCTGAGTGCAGGCGCTCCAGTGCACCAGTGGAGGGAGCCAGACTTTTGCCGTGAGTCTCAACATACAGTCATATTGGAAAAGATGTTTATGCTTACACCATCCACCTTCAATTTTTTTAGATTTATCACCCAATATACTGAAAGAAAGGTTTTTTCTAGATGTAAAATATTTTAACCTATGTCCCCTTTATTTTAATGAAACATGAATATAAGGAGATGCAGTGGTTTGCAAAGTACCCACCCCCTTGGCATTTTTTTCTTTTGTTACCTTACCTTACAGTCGATTTTCCATAAGACAGTGCTCAATACAGTGAAGCAGAGCTAAATATGTGGTATGAGGAAAAAAATAACTACGATTTCCCTGATGAGTGGGCAACCATGAAACAGGCTTGTAGGCCTGAAATTGTAGTCATTTTTTCCCTTATACCACACACACACACACACACACACTTATTTATTTATTTATTTATTTGTTTGTTTGTTTGTTTGTTTGTTTGTTTGTTTGTTTGTGTGTGCGTGTATACAGTCATTGACAAAAGTGAAAAAATATACTGAAAAATATGTGCTTTTTTTGTCGGTAGCTAAAATACACAGATTTTTTTTGCTAAATTGAACAGAAAGAGAAACATTGTAAAATAAAGTTTACCGCTTAGTTATTTGTAAGTTATTCATTCAAAAATAATTCACAATGAAATAAAAATTCTTTGTTAATCAGATTTTAAAGCATGAAAGCATGCACCTGCCCCTCCGTGACATGCGATGCGGCCACCCGCCTCTTTACGAACTGCTGCGCATGCGCATTTGGATGCTTCCTAACACACCGGGAAAAAAAAACGCAATCCACCCGCTTTCGTACGAATGAGATAATAGACGGCCATGGATTGGCTGGCGATGGCTGTTAGTGACAGAGGAGCGTATGCAATCCCTGCCTCCCGTGAGGGCTCGGTCTGTTGGCTCCTACGGACTCCCGGTCGCGGATGGCTGCAGCGTCAACCTGGATTCAAACTTGCGATGTCCAGGTTGATAGTCACGCACCTTATCGATACGCCACTCAGGAGTCCCATTACCATGTATTTTACCACAGATTATGTTTACAGATAGTTTTTTGTTGTTGTTGTTCTTGTTGCATGGGATCCAAGCAGCAGGTGACACATCGTACAGGCGGACTTTAGCGTTAGAGCATGACTTAAGGTGGATTGTTGATCGTGTGCCGTTACTGGCTGTGGATTAAAAATTTTTAGTATTGTTTTGAAATTAAAGGGAAATCTAAACACAAACAAACAAACAAAAAACGTGCTTAAGCACAACCTGGAGGAAAGATGGGCGGCATGGTGGCGTAGTGGTGCTACGTGGCATACTCACACATAG
Organism: Porochilus rendahli; assembly: GCA_039654305.1. Taxonomy (NCBI): domain Eukaryota; kingdom Metazoa; phylum Chordata; class Actinopteri; order Siluriformes; family Plotosidae; genus Porochilus; species Porochilus rendahli. Next base: position 702 of record JBCNYG010099460.1, on the reverse strand, counting down.
AAGGTTCTGGGTTTGGGTCCCAGGCTCGGGCATTTCTCGTTAGCATTTTACCTCATAACCTGAGCATTGCTCCGACATGTTGAACACGCTCCAGACAAAAGATTAGATATGCACTTTTGGTTCGAAATCTTTAAGTACGGGAGATCGACAGACGGATCGGTGCGGCCTCTGCTGTAAAGCGGGGCTTGTACCGGTCCGTCATGGTGAAGAGGAAGCGGATCCGAAAAACAAAGCTCTAAATTTACCAGTCGATCTGCGTTCCGACCCTCACCTACGGTCACGAGCTTTGGGTAGTGACCGAAAGAACAAGATCGCGAATACAAGCGGCTGAAATGAGCTTCCTTCGCGGGGTGGAGGGGCTCTACCTTAGAGATAGGGTGAGAAGTTCTGTCATCCGGGAGGAGCTCGGAGTAGAACCGCTGCTCCGCCGTATCGAGAGGAACCAGTTGAGGTTGTCCGGGCGTCTGATTGGAACGCCTCCCGAAGGCCTCCCTGGTGTGGTGTTTCATTCATGTCCAACCGGAAAGAGATCATGGGGTCGATCCAGAACACGCTAAATGGATTTTGTCTCTCGGCTGGTCTGGGAATCCCTCGGTGTCCTGTCGGCTTTCTTTCTTTCTTTTTCTCTTTCTTTTTTTTCTTTCTTTCTTTCTTTCTTTCTTTCTTTCTTTCTTTCTTTCTTTCTTTCTTTCTTTCTTTCTT
>JBCNYG010099353.1:0-15678 GCA_039654305.1 Porochilus rendahli | reverse complement strand
CTACCCAAAGCTCGTGACCATAGGTGAGGGTAGGAACGTAAATTGACTGGTAAATTGAGAGCTTTGCCTTCTGGCTCGGCTCCCTCTTCACCACGACTGGCCGGTACAAGCTCCGCTTTACAGCAGATGCTGCACCGATCAACCTGTCAATCTCCCACTCTATCCTTCCTTCACTCAGAAGACCCCAAAATACTTGAACTCCTCCACCTGGGCCAAGACATTATTCCAGATCCAGAGGGTGCATTCCACCCTTTTCCGACCGAGAAACATGGCCTCGGACTTGGAGCTGCTGATTCTCATCCCAGTCGCTTCACATTCAGCTGCGAATCACTCCAGCAAGAGCTGAATGTCCTCGGTTGATGAAGCCAAAAGGACCAAGCTCTGGCTCCGGCAATACAGAGACCGAATGGCCTGTAGCAACGGGTCCGGTATTCCTTATTCCCGAAGCACACCCCACAAGATATCCCGAGGGAATTAATGAATGAATGTTTTTTAAAATCACATCCCTGGTTTTAGGTGAGTATTCACTCAAATGTAAAAGAAAAAAACATTTTTTTCTTGAGTGTATAATAGAGCCAAGAAACACCCACTTAAAGCTAAGGCAAAGAACACTTGAAGCTATGGTCAAGCTAATATGAAAAAACCTTGGAAGACATTGGGGCAATGCTCAGCAGGGAAATTCATCTTACTCTGTTTATTACTGGTAATCATGAAAGAGTAATATTCTGTTCACCCATCAGTTATATATACTGCTATCATTGGAGTCATGGTAGATGCTGGAGCCAGTCCCAGTTGACTTTATGTGAGTGATGGGGTATATGCTGAACAGGTCACCATTGAATTGCAGGGCTAACACAGAGACAAACAGCCATTTACTTTGATGTTTACAACTATGGGAAATATATAGTAGCTAGTTCTTATCGTGTGCATGTATTTGGACCAAACCAGAGTACTCAAAAGAAAACCTATGCAAGCACAGTGAGTATATGCAAACTCCACACCGAAAGGCCCTTGGCCAAGATCTAAATTCAGAACAGTGACAGTGCCCATTGATAGTTATATTTCATTTTAGAATTCACTTTAATCAGCTAATGCTTAGCAAGAATGTATTTTCTGGTGTTGTTTTAAAAAAAAATTCTGATTTATGGAAAATAACCTTGAATGAGTACATGGAAGCATCAAGAAAATGGAAATGGGTTTAAGTTTTTGATGACTATGACCTATGAAATTTGTTCTAGCTTTTATTCACACATTAAAATTACAGTAAGACATAATAAAACATCAAATAAATTTACCTTATTTCCAAAACATGGGTATTATATAGCAGTTCTGCCAGGAAACTTGTAATATGAATACTTTCAGACTTTATGTGAAATGGGAGATGTGACTCCTGCTGTCAGATGTAATTTAAGAAATCCACACACCACCAGTAGTCTTAGTGAACCTCACACTGCACATCCACACTATAAGAAAATCACAAAGTTTGACTCATTCTAAGACCTCGTCTGTGAATTATTTCCTCTGTGTAGTAGGAATGTACAAGAACTTCATTCCTTACTGTTTTATCCTACTGGGTCTGCAAGAAGGCTGGATCCTATCTCAGCTGACTTTGGGCAAAAGTGGGGTACACCCTGAACATCTTGATATTCCATTTCGGTGCAAACACACACACACACACACACACACACACACACACACACACACTCACACACACACACACAACCATTCATAGTCATACCCACACCGAGAGCTAATTTGTAAAGTCTAATTAGCCTAATGTGCATGTCTTTGGACTGTGGGAAGAAACCCAATGAATGGGGAGATCAAGCAAACTTCACCAAAACAATCTTGTCAAGCCAGGGACTCAAAACTCAGGATCATTTTGCTGTGATGTGGTCGTACTAACCACTATGCCATTGTGCCATCCCAAAAATAAGAATTTTTTGCTGATTGCAATTGTACTTTTAAGATTATACATACTGTGTGTTGTACTTAAGTGTAAACAAGCTACAGTTTTAGGCCATGTACATGTGAGATGTGCAATATATTACACCCACACACATTTTTTCAGTGCCAAAATGTTTAAGAGTTGAATCTGGGAACATTTGAATATGTTTCAGATCCATTGCTTGCTGGATTTGCTAGTTTGCTTAGGGTCAGTATCTTTTTGAAATGTTCCCCTCCAGTTCACATTCAACCTTCAGCATCTGGGCTAAAATTATCTTTAAACACTCTTTGGTGTCATGCATAATTAAATCATTAACCCCAAGATTTCACATGCTTCACACTTGGTATGTGTCACACATGTGTCCTGTGGCTGTGGCCAAATAATTTTGATTCATCTGTCCAGAGCACATTATTCCTAAAGCGTTGATTTTTGCCTATATAAGGTAGATTTTTTGGTTATTTAAATTATGAAAATGACAACAAAGATTCGGGCAGGGATGACCTGGTGGAAGGGTGCTAACTTACTGATCAAAGGTCGGGGGTTCAAGGCCCACTGTCACTAAGTGCAAGTACACCACAGTGCAGCTAACTTGGTTATCAAAGGCCAGTCATGTCTCTCACTGTCCGTGGTGAGAGCCATGTAAAAGAACCATTGTGACGTTTGTAAAGAGTAGGCCATTGGGTTGCTGTCAGCATGTTTCTGCCCTGCAATGGCCTGGCAAGCTGTCCAGGGTGTAGTCTTCCCTTGTCCTGAGTCAGCTGTGATGGGCGCCAGCCTCCCCACAACCCTAATTACGATTAAGCGGTTCAAAATTGAATGAACGAATGTAGGCCCTTTACTGTACAATTTAGGGTAGCCATTCAACTTGATCTTCATGTTTTTGGACTGTGAGGGGAAACTGAAGAACCTAGAGGAATCATGTCTGTCCAATTGGCTGTGTATAGTCTTGTTTCAAAAATAGGACTTAGCCCAAATTTGCACAAATATACCATCTTTATTGGTTTTAACAACAAATCAGCAAGCAGAAAATTTACAAGAATAAAACATGTACTACAGAGATTTGTGCCACCATTTGCTAATCACTGTTGGCTGCTGCAATGAACAATTGGATTTTAATGTTCTGAATGAAATACAATCTAACATCTCTTTGTTTTTAAATATTTCCAAAATACATTTTCTTCTGCCTTTTTAACATAATAAATTGTCATTAATTGGTTAATCTGCCACAACTGATGCACAAGTGGATGTATATGAATTAATGGAGCACAGACATTTCATCAAAATGTATCTTTATGTCAATGAAATTACAGTATGCTTTTACTTAAAATAAATATAATAAAGAAAGAAAGAAGTATAAATATAAATAAATTAAATAATTAAGCTAATTCTATATTGTGCTATACTAAATACAGTGGGAGTGATGTCTAGCAGCTGCATTTTGTTTTTAAAAATAGCTTATAATGAGGAAATGTCCAGTCTGCTCAGTTTCTGTCAGTATGTTTGGCATAGTTTTTGTTTCAAGTGCAGTATATACAGTTACTCAGAACAACAATTGGTACCCCAGCCAGTCCTAAAGATTTTTGTTTCAGCTCATGTCAGCTTACTTTTGAAGAAAGAACGAAAGAAAATAGGGTGTGATATACATCATGTTATTTCAGTCAAAATATATTGATGGTGCTTTACAATATCCCCATGCACCACAGCTTTATTTTGGAACAGACATTATAAAGGTATTGTAATGGGTAATGCCATTTCTTTTTTAATTCATTTCATTTTTAATGTAATTTAATTTAACATATGTACATAGGGAATATTTCTTAAGTGAATAATGTAATGAAGTGCAAAACACTCCCCTAGGCCTCGGGTGATCTCATGTGTATTTACTGTCCTCCATTTGGCCTCTCATGTGACTGCACTGACTGCTGACTCATACCATAACGCCACCAAGACTTGTGACCTGTTCTGCTAAAGAGTAGATAAAAGGAAGAAAGAAGTGTCTCCTTGTATTGATTAGACTTATTTTATAGACCTTTTTTACAGGGGTTTTTTACTTAGTATTGATGGAAACCCTTGGTTTACTGCTGCAAGTCCCCAGTGCCAGCAGTATTTAGCCAATTTTTTTAAACCGGTAATCGTGTTTTTTGTTGGCAGGATAATCGGCAAACATGGCCCTACCCTGTCAGCAAGCTTAATTTGTTTGTATTTTGATATAGTTTAAGTAGGTGCCCACTATTGTTTCTTTTTTTAAGGAGATGAGAGCCTAAAGTGGGAAGGGCAGTCGTGTCTCTAGTGGTGGTATTTTCCTCCTGGGCACTGTGTTCACCTTTTGCATTGAACTAGCTCTTTTGCAGTGGTGTGTGTACGTGTGTGTGTGTGTGTGTGTACTACCCAAATCTTATTTATTATCTGTGCAGTTTAATTCTTGTGCATATAATTAATTACATTAATCTCAAACGAATAATCAAAAGTAAATCATGGTAAATTAGTTGTTTTTATGTGTTCTTAATTAGTGTGTTTTCGAAGCCTCACTAAAAATTTCTGTCAAGGTCACAAATGGTTATTTGTTTGGACTTAAAGCCCAAAGAAGGAGAGCCTTGATACTGTGTATAGGATGTCAAATATTTTATTGAGAATACAGTAATATAGGCAGAGATGTGTTATTACTGGTGAATATACTCCATGTCATTCCATATTTCATACACATATTGAGTGCTAATGAGACTTATTTACTCAAGGAACCATTTAGTGATGCATACCAGAAGACATGTGGTCTAAAAAGGCTGGTATCATACCAGAAAGAGAGCACAGATGGGAATTGTGTCCTAAAAGTAGGTTTTACTTTCTAAAATCTGCTTGATTTGTGGGTTTCATCGCATTACCATGCTCCTTATGCCCCTGTCACGTATTAACGATTTGCTGAACTTATGCGATGTATGACAAAGTTCTATAAAATGCTGGCATATGCTAAACTATCAGTATTATTCCAGTTTTTAATTAATACATACCTTTATTAGTAACTTTTTTAATCGAAAACTTATCGCTAACTTATATCAAACTTATCTCCAACTTATATTGACATAGGTACACATACTTAACATGTTTCAAAAGACCATAGAATTTTTACTGAATGCCTTTCTAACTTACAGCTAGCACATTATGTGCGTATTTGCATTGTTTATGGCACAGGTCAAAGGAGCTGCATGTGCCTCTTTCTGCTATGACTAATTTTGACCCCTGGTAAGCAAGCAATATATAAATCTGTTAAGAGAAAATTTTCTGATGAATTTAATGCATCATGGACAGATTCTTTTGCTTTCACTGCTGGTAAACTAATTGTATCAGCAGTGAAAGCAAAAGAATCTGTCCATGATGCATTAAGTTCATCAGAAAATTTTCTCTTCACAGAATTATATATTGCTTGCTTACCCGGGGTCAAAATTAGTCATAGCAGAAAGAGCCACATGCAGCTCCTTTGACCTGTGCCATAAACAATGCAAATTTAGTTAGATGCATGTCAATGGCCAGATGTCAATGGCCAGATGGAGAGGGCTAATCAACACCTGGGGATGACCTTGCGGTGTATGGTGTCTGAAAGGCCATCTTCCTGGAGTGGTCAGCTGCCCTGGGTAGAATATTCTATTAACTCCCTTCCTTCTGCCTCCACAGGCTTGACTGCCTTTGTGTTTTGTCTAGGATACCAGCATTTCCAGCATTTGTTTATCTTTGCCTAGTAGTTTTTTTTGACCTTGCTTGGTCCATGACCATTCTTACTAGCTTTGTAATTTTTTTGGATACCTTGCCTACCTTTTTGACTTCATGCATATCTCTGACCATTGCCTGTTTTTGACTACGACTTTGCATGCCATTTTTTGGATTATCTGTTTGTATCAATGAAATATTGTGCTCTGCACCTCGACAGTCTGCGTGTGGATCCTTTTCCCTCTGTACACAACCCTAACAGCTACTTTTATGCCAAATGTAATGGGACACACACCTGCCTTGCAAAAAATTAACTTTTGTCTCATCAGTCCACAGAGTATTTTCCCAAAAGTCTTGAGGATCATCAAAATGTTTTCTGGCAAAATTAAGGCAAGCCTTAATGTTCTTTTTGCTCAGCAGTGGTTTCCATCCTGGAACTCATTTTTGCCCAGTCTCTTTCCTATGGTGGAGTCATGAACACTGACCTTAACTGAGGCAAGTGAGGCCTGCAGTTCGTTGGATGTTGTTGTGGGGTTTTTGTGACCTCTTGGATGGTAGTCCAAGTAGCACATAGTAGCACTCTTATGGTAGTTTTGGTTGGCCGGCCACTTCTGGGAAGTTTCACCACTGTTCCATGTTTTTGCCATTTAAAAAGCTTTAGAAATGCCTTTATAACCTTTTCCAGACTGCTTACCCTCAATTACTTACTTTCTCATTTGTTCCTGAATTTCCTTGGATCTCGGCATGATGTCTAGCTTTTGAGGATCTTTTGGTCTACTTCACTTCGTCAGGCAGGTCCTATTTAAGTGATTTCTTGATTGAGAACAGGTGTGGCAGTAATCAGGCCTGGGTGTGGCTAGGGAAATTGAACTTAGGTGTGATAAACCACAGTTATGTTTTAACAGTGGGGCAATCACATTTTCACACAGAGCCATGTAGGTTTGGATTTTTTTCTTCCTTAATAATAAAAACCTTCATTTAAAAACTGCACGCACACATAAAGTAACCCTTTTCAGCATCGGCTCATGTATTACGAAACACTTAGTAAAATGAAATCTTAATCATTCTTCAATAAGTTCATATGGTGAAAGAGACATCTCACAAGTAAATAACTGTCTAGGGTAATGCATGACTCTGACTCTACTTAAACTATTTAGACACTGATGGGATATTGCTCTGACTTTTCACACTTTATTAATAAAACACAACTCAATAACACAAACCAAAACATAATAAAGATATATAAAGCAAACACATTCAAATCTTATTTTCTTTTTGGAAGACTCAAACAAGATAAAATAAAATAAAATAAACACAGGTATTGGTGTTTTTATATTCTAAACTTATCAACCACAAGACTCCTCAACTTCCTGGGTTTGGATTTTCACCAAATGTGTCATTACATATCTAAACCAATGGCTCAGTGTTGTTTCCTTGTAGAAATTGAGTGCACTGATTTTCACTTCCTGTGAGATCTCAGCAGAGGAGATAATCATGCCTGTCTCATGTTCTGTGTCTGCTTTTTCCATTCCAGGTCACTTGACTTCCCCCAGCTCGAGTTGTAATTGCCGGTCCCGCCCTGACCATCCCCACCTGTTCCCCATCACGTGTCCGGGCTTAAAGCTCCTCGTCCTTCCATGGCTCATCGCCAGATCGTCTTGTGCTGTCTGTAGAGAAGTACGCTTTCTCATAGCCGCGCCACGATCCCGCCGTAATACCCATGCTCATGGTTCCTTATCTTCTGATCTCTAATAAAGGATCACGTTTGCACCTATCCCATCATGTCTGTCTTGCATTTGGGCCAGCCTGTTCTCTGGTACCAGGTTTAACACTTCCTCCATGTAGAGGTTCGCAACAATGGGTGATACTGGATAACTCAGGGCTGAAACCAGTCCTATTGTTCAAGTATCTGTCTTGTTTTTGTCTCTTTCTGATTGTCTCCACTGCTTTCCCTGTCAGAATGCAGGTGAAAAGTGAGGTGACATTAGATGAGGCAGTAGTCTCTCTTGGAGCCTGTTTAAGATGCTGAACTTTGTTTGCGAAATCTGTGAAGTTCTGAATGTGGTTTGGCATGTTTCCTACTAGTGTCACCAAGATGGTAGCAAGGTGTTTGGCAATGTTGTAGGTGACTGTTTTAATGCTGTTAACAATGGATCTGAGTGGTGCTCCTTCTTTGTGTATCTTGGGGAGTCCATATATGTGTGGCTTCTCCAGGATACAGTCTGTAGTAGAATGGATGGTCAATCACTTTTGCTTTTTCCAGTTTCTGTAAGTGTTCTATGATTTTCTTCTTGTAGTTGTTTGTTGGGGATCTTTACAGAACTTTGCAAGTGGTGCTTGTCACTTAATAATGCTGTTATCTTTTTATGCTGTGTTTAAAAACCATAGAGCATCATTCCTTGTCTGTTTGCAGAATAGTGATGTTTGGTCTCTGCTGAGTGATGACACTGCCTTCAATTCTTGGTGTGTTAAGTTGGATGGATGCATTTTTTCACATGAAAGGGCATTGCCTTCATCCTTAGTTGCTCTGCTTCCATCTCTCCTATATTGTTGTTCCTTATAGCTGTTTCTATTGCAGTGATGAGGTCCACCACTGGTAGCTGCTGTGGAGGCAAAGTTCAGTCCTTTGGCCAAAATATCCTTCTCTGGTTGGGTGAGACTCCTGTCTGATAAGTTTTTCACCCACTGGTTCCTGATGTCTGTGTGTGTTGTGTCCTCAAATTCCTCTCTATTCCTTGTTGATGTTTCCAGTAAGGTTTTGGTTTTCAGCTGTAGATTTTGGAATTTGCGCATCTGGCGTTCCTTGATCTTCATGTGTTGTGAAAGTTGCGTCTTTTCAATGAAAATTGAAACCTGCAGATATCCAAACTGGGCTTTTTTTAATCAGTAAAGAAGTCCAGAAGTAGCAGAGCAGGGGTAAAAATGTTGTCATTCCATATGTGGGAGGAGTGTCTGAGAAACTTTAAAAGATTTTCTCTAAACATGACATTCCAGTAAATCAATTTTTAAATTTTTAAAATTTTTAAAAATTCAAAACACAACACCACACTCAGACAAAAACTGTTTCACCTCGAGGACAAAACTTCCAAAGCGAAGCTGAGCAGTGTTGTGTACGCAGTCCAGTGCAGCGAGGAGTGCTCAGACCTGTACATACGAGAAAATAACTGCAACTGCACAAACGGATGGTGCAACACAGAGCCACCTCTTCGGGTCAAGACTCAGCGGTCCACCTACGTCTCAAGGACATGGGACAATCATTTGAGGACAGCAATGTACAGATTCTGGACAGGGAAGAAAGATGGTTTGAAAGAGGAGTAAAAGAAGCCCACTTACAAGGAAGCTCTGGATCTTCCTCTCTACTTCATACCTTTGTTCAGGTTACCAAACGCAGACCTTGCACATGCAGACCAGGTAAACAACCATAGTAGACTACTTACCCTAACGAGCAATGGAATGGATGGTGGGACAGTGATTTGCATGTGACTTGCGAGATTTTCCCTCAGCCTATATAAGGCTGGTACTTTCCACCAGATTTTCAACCTAACAAAGCTTTTTGGATTAAAAGTGAAGTGTCTTCAAAAAACCACAAAAAGAAGTCCAGTTGCCTCAACTCAAGCTTGTTAGGAGTTCATGACCTAGTTTACCTAGTAGACCTAGCCTTGTGCTATTTAGGGTGTGTGAAATTAAAATGTGCAAATTGATAGGGTTTTTTTAGAAGGAGCCTTTTCAGGCACTATGTAGGCTGTGCTGTGTAATGAATAGTGACTTGCATTCATTGCTTTTATCATTAGCATGATACAGTAGGTGAACTATTATGTGGCATGACCTATAGCATGACCTATTTTTTATTATTATTAGTGTCCTAGTTAGTTCTCCACCTGAAGAGGAAACATATTATTTGTATCATTGTCTCTATGTTTACACCATCATATTTTTTAATTGCGTTTTTTTAGATTAGATCAAATCTGATACCTCTGTTCTCACTCCTTCGTAGAGTACTATACAAATTATATTATAATTTCAGTCAGTATGTTTTAATGAGACGAGTGAGGCTCATTGCGTACTAAAGCAGTATAGCCAAATTTATTTTTTAATAAAAAATTTTAATACATTTTTTAATTTAGCCAAAATTAAGTAATAAGAAAGGCAGTAAATGCTAAGCCTGTCCAGAGTAGATTCTGATTTTTAAATACAGTGGTTTGCAAATTGGAAGTAGAGCATAACGTATTGCCAATACCTAAATTTACTGTTGGGCACTACTCAACATGCAAAATGGCTGTATTGGTTGGGGCAAAACTTTTTAAAAGGGTTGGGACTGTAAATGCGATAAATATCCTCAGACATTATTTTATAATAATCCAATGTAGCATTTATTCTAATCTCAATAATAGTACATTCAGTGTTTTGATAAAGTGAAAAAGTGGCAACTACCAAAGTGGTGTAAAAATATATTCATTCATTCATTTTCTAAGCCGGTTAATCCCTGGTGTCTATTTCAATTGACTCGGGCCAAAGGCCAGATACACCCTGAACAGCCCACCAGGCCATTGTAGGGCCAACACTCATACAACCATTCACACTCACTCACACTTACTATGCATGTTTTTGGACTGTGGGAGGGAACCAGAGTACTCAGAGGAAACTTACGCAAGCACCGGGCAAACTTGCAAAGAGTAAAACCCAGAACCTTCTTCCTGTGTAAATATACAAGTTTATTAAGATTAAATGCAGAGTATGTAACTGCAACTACAGTTTTGGAAATTCAGAGATTGTAGCTGAAAACATCCATGGCTGAAATGCGCTTCCTGAGCTGTGGTTGTGTACACTCAATACTGGTGTCCAAGTATGGGTTAAATGCAGAGGTCAAGCTCACTATTCACTGTGTGTGTGTGTGTGTGTGTGTGTGTGTGTGTGAGAGAGTGAGAGAGAGAGAGAGAGAGAGAGAGAGAGAGAAAGAGAGAGAGAGAATGACATTTCAACTTCTTAATGAAATTTTAAATTTACCTAACGGCATGAGATTGTCATTGTGGACAGACGAGCAGCGGCAAAGTCCTAGTTTTGAACTATGATTCCATTTGTAGATCTTCTCAGAATAGTGCTTTTGTAAGATGAAGAGCATAGTCATGACCACTTCAGAATGAACTATGCTGATAATGAGGCTGAAGGCCCCCGGGACTAACAATGAGTTCCAGTCATTGCTGTCACGCGGGTGAAGCAGTGTCTGTCCCTTCTATAATACAGCTTGTGTGCAAGTAAAAGGAAATCAATGAGTAAAGATCAAACCATGTTCGTGTGTATTCTGTCAGCCAGAATACTCTTTTCCTCTTTGCATTATTCACTTCAGGGTAACACTTTTGGAAATGAGAAAAACAATACAAACATATAACATCACAAAAATAAATCTTTCAGAGTCTGGAATATTTTTCCAGATGCAGCTATTCACATTAGAGAATGACATCTGTACAGGAATCCCATGGGATCCATGGTATCTGCTTTATTCCCCAGGAACAGGGAAATTATCGATATAACCCTGCAGGAAAGCACATCAGAGGAATAAGGGAAGCAGAAGCAGGCAAGAAGATAATTTATTACAGACAACACAAGATTCAAGCTGGAATAGAAATAAATATAGAATTGATTGGATAACATAGTACTAGGAAATGCTACAAAAAGTACATGATGAATTTTCAGATTAAAATCAGTCTGTCTTTTTTTTATTCCATTTACTAATTTGTCATTGTGACACCTTCTGTGTGTTTTGCGGACTCGGTCTCTTTTTTCTGTTTTATACTAAATCAACTGGGAAGAACTATTTAGGTCAGGCTCCTGTCCTCTATGTTCTTATTTCACCCAGTATTCATACTGTGCAGCTTTTAGGCAAAAATCTATCTTATGGGCACCAACAAAATGGGCTTTTTCCCAGTAGTAGGAGGTATGATGATGTGCTGTGAAGTGGCTCTCATGTAAACTGGACTAGAAAAAATGTTAAGGTTCTGAGCATTAGTGTTTATGCTGGCGATGAGGAAGGAGCTGCCTAAGCTTATAAATATTATTTATAAAATAACTGTGCTGAGGGAAATCAACACAGGAAGAATCTTTAAAAAAGATGAAGAAGCAAAAGTGTAACCTCCTGATTCACCTGATGGATACCTTCCTACCCACTGAGGATGTGCAGCAAAATCCAGGGCCTAACCTGTTTGAGGCCTGTTTCTCAGCATACACCAGTTAAGACCATTTCCAATTAAGGTAATTGCTCCAGTTTATTCGCTCTATGTTTAAATTGTGAAACTATGCCATATTGTGTACTCCAGCCATTAAAAAAAGATCATGATGTTTGTTTTCCAAACTGTCAACCGTTTTAAAATCTTAGGAAATCAGAAAACAAAACTCAAAGGTCTGCCTTGAGGACACTTGGTTATACAAAGCATTGTATCAAAATATGACTAACTTTAATTTGTTTACAAACTCAAATTTGGAGTTACTGTGTTTTAAGGCTGTTACAGACTGTGAGTGTCTGAGACTGAGGGATCATATAAATTTACTGCATGCCACAGTGTGCAATTTGGATCAAATAAACTTGAAATGGTTACACCTACTGGGTTAAAGGCTACGACACAAATCAATATTCAACATATAAGTAAATATACTGTCATAGAAGCAGTCAGACTGTAAGATGGTTATCCTAAGATGCTGACATTGTCACAATTTTGTCTTAGGCTCTTCTTGGTCACAAAACTTATTGTTACATTTTTTAGCATTTCAGCAAACATTCGACAGAGAAAAGCAGCATTAATGGATAAGTAAGATGTGGGGCAGTGGTCAAGCCACACTATCACCGCTGTTCCCCAGTGCAGCTGACTGGGTTATCAAAAAGCTATGTCTCTCACTGTCTATGGTGAGAGGCATGTAAAAGAGAAGAGAGTTGGCCACTGGGTTGCTGTCAACGAGTTTCTGCTGTGCGAAGGCCTGGCGAGATGTCCAGGGTGTCCCTGCCCTCACCCAGAGATGAGGTGCCAGCCTCTCCGTGACCCTAATTAGGATTAAGGTACAGAAAAGAGTCATTTAAAGCTCAGATTTTTAATAAAATTAACCAGTCTCTTGGAGAGCAGCATATCATTCTGCCTGCATCAGATGATGGCGTCATGGTCAGATAGTCAAGAAAATAGGAACAAAAATACACTCATGAGTCTCATCCCACTGATGAGCCATTTGGTTGTCTTTAAAGATGATGTTTTTGCAAGCAAGATGTTTTTGCTCCAGATAGTAGAAAATATCAGTTATGGTGAGTCTTTGCATTCGGGGTATAATATCTTTCTTTAAATTTGCCTACTACATGAGAGACTTAAGGTATGTAATCCTTAAGTTTTGTTCTTTTTGTCCATACCTGCAACAATACATCTCCATCTTTAATGAAATCATCAGGAAATCTGCTGAACAACTGCTTAACCCAGTCATCAGGCCATTATTTTTCTTTATTAAGTTAGATACAACACCAAGTCTCTAAGAACTCTTTTGTGTTTTTTTTTGTTTTCTCAATCTAAACAAATTGTTAAAAAGCTATAGAAACAATGAATCGTTTGTTTTAAAAAATACTTTCCCCTAATATAAACTTATCCTTGTCATTTCCCATAAAATCTTAAAATGTAAATCATTAGCAGTAATTACTAGATTCGTGCCAGTTAGTCTCATGAACTTGTAAATAATATTGTGTTTTGGGGTGGCATGGTACCACAGTGTGTAGGATTTTGTGTTCAGGTCATTTTTTGTGGGGGTATCTTTATATCCCATGATTTAAAAATTCGTCTTGTTGATCCATCCCTTGTTTCCTTATTCCAGTAAAGCAGAGGCAGTTTTTTTTATGAGTTGTTTGATTACATGTGGAAGGGAACATTTCTAAGATGGCCCTGAGAGTTTACTAGAAACTACTAGTTGAGGTGTAAATCTGCTTCCTCATTTTCACTTCTCTTTTTTAATTATAGATACATTTAAGGGACTAGTAAGATTCCCCTAATTTTTCAGAAATTAGAGTTGAGTGATATGTGTAGAACGGATGAGTTATTATTTGACCATTTTAATTCACATATTTTAACTTACACTATTTAACTATACTTAACTAACTATATAACATAACTATATTTAGTAATGAAACTATATTTTGAATGTATATATTTTTTATTTGAAAGGTTTAATGCTGGCGTAGTGGTTAGCACATCTGCCACATAGCAAGAAGGTACTGGGTTTGAATCCCGAGCTCAGCGATGGTGTATCTGTGTGGAGTTTGCATGATCTCCTGTGCTTGCGTGTGCTTCCTCCTGGGCCTCTGGTTTTCTCCCACAGTCCAAAGTGTGAATGGTTGGGCTTGTGTGGGCCCTGCAATGGTCTGGCAAGCTCTTCAGGGTGTACCCTGCCTTCGCCCAGAGTCAGGTGATATAGGCTCCAGCATCCCAGCGACCCTACTAGGATTAAGCGGTTCGGCAAACAAATGAAGGAAGAGTTTCATTCTAGGTTACCCTACCCTTTAAAGCAACAGAATGGAACAGTTTGGACTTGTCCTCTAACATATCATGGGGAAACTGAGAAACTGAAGAGGTGTAGACAGATGCACTACATTGCTGTCATTTATTTTCAGTTTTGCTTTTCAGCATGGTTTATCAGACATATCATACATTTGATCATTAGCAGAAATACACATGAAAACCAGGCTATGATTAAAAGTTTCCTGGGAAACAATACATGATCTTTATGAGATTAAGGATTGATATAAAACAGTATTATCCAATTAGTTTTTCCCAATGGCCAAATAATGTCAAGTCTCCAAACAGGGACGAAAACAACTAGCGGTAAACGCTAACACACTGACCAAACTGAAAAAGAAACATCCAGTCAGACACACCTTTTTATATTTGTCTAAAACCAAAAACTGTCTGTTTTCTGTGTTTTAAACAGCAATAAATAATGATTAAAACCAGCAGTACAGTGGAAGGGACTAAGTGTCCTTAAGCAAAGATAATTTGCAGCACTTTGACAAAGGCCTTCCACATGTCTACATTCCAACAACAACGTTTATGCTATTTGCTAATCAATCTTCCCATCTGCACAGGTATTGGAATGTTGTAAGTAGGACCATTGCAACTGCTCTCATATTTTGATTTGAGCTTGTTGATGCAAGTCACTCCCCACATGTTGGGTAAAATAAAGCATAAGTGAATAGTCCAGTCAGGTTTAAACTGACAGAAAAAGTGCTTGCCCCCTTCCTGATTTCTTATGTTTGTCACACTTAAATGTTTTAGATCATCCGACAAATTTAAATATTAGTCAAAGACAACACGAGTAAACAAAAAATGCAGTTTTTAAATGAAGGTTTTTATTATTAAGGAAGAAAAAAATCCAAATCTCCATTGCCCTGTGTGAAAAAGTGATCCCCCCCATGCATAACTGTGGTTTATCACACCTGAGTTCAATTTCTCCAGCCACACCCAGGCCTGATTACTGCCACACCTGTTCTCCATCAAGAAATCACTTAAGTAGGACCTGCCTGACGAAGTGAATTAGACCAAAAGATCCTCAAAAGGTAGCCATCATGTCAAGATCCAAAGAATTTCAGGAACAAATAAGAAAGAAAGTAATTGAGATCTGGAAAAGGTTATAAAGGCATTTCTAAAGCTTTGGGACTTAAATTCAAGTTATATATTTAATATAATAATAAATTATACACAGTACAATATGTAGTGAAATGCTTAGTACGACTGTCCAAAAATGTGAAGAATAAGCTTTCAAAGTAACAAGAAGAAAAAAAACAATAACTATAACAAACTATTTAGAGGATTTTACAGTTGAAGCTCAGTATAAATATAAAGATGCAAAAATGGACAAAAAAGAAAAATATATAAAATAAAATAAAATATGAATATAGGATTCAAAAAAATATATAAAATGAAACATAAATGCAAATTTATTCATTCATTCATTTTCTGAACCGCTTATTCCTAATTAGGGTCACGGGGAGGCTGGCACCCATCTCAGCCGACTCT
>JBCNYG010099252.1:0-15762 GCA_039654305.1 Porochilus rendahli | reverse complement strand
CATCAACGCCTAAAATACTAACAGAAGCTTTTACACATGTATATACACACACACACACACACACACACATATATATATATATACAAATTAAATATTATGCCACCGTCAGACTGACCCATAATTCAACCTCTCTGAAAATCTGACAATTAATGAATACTAGACAGACTGCTGTATAAAATAATATAAGTGGACAAAGTTTTGCTAAAGTTATGCAAACATGCTTTGCCCTCCAGGAGCTCAAGAATTGCCAGATTTTCAGAGAGGTTGAATTGTGTGTCAGTCAGAGAGTGTCTTCAGCCAGCAACAAGTAGCCCACAATTAGAATATTCCTCTGTGAACAGTAAAAAGCTCAACATGTGAAGGTAAGACCACCACGGATCGACTGCCAGGTCGACCGGGACCATCAGAAGGATGCCTTCACTTTATGAAGAATGGAGAAAAATGTCCGGTCTCTGCGTTTGTGTGTATGTATATGTTTATATAGTGCCTTGCAAAAGTATTCATCCCCCTTGGCTTTTTACCTATTTTGTTACATTACAACCTATAATTTAAATGTTTGTTTAACATGGATCTGCACAAAATAGTCTAAGGTTTGTGAAGTGAAATGAGAAAAAATAAAAATAAAAAATATATATATATATATACACACACACACACAGTTTTTTTTACTTAGTTACTTACTTTACTTAGTGCTTACAATAAGAAGGCATGTTTTAAGTTCGCAAAATGCATGTGGGCAACTCCCCAAATGTATGAAGGAAGGTGCTCTGGTCAGATGAGACTTAAATTAAACTTTTCGGCCACCAGGGAAAAAGCTACGTATGGCTCAAACCCATATGTATGGCTCAACACATCCCATCACCCCAAGAACATCATCCCCACAGTGAAACATGGTGGTTGCAGCATCATGCAGTGAGGATTTTTGGACTGGGAACCTGATCCGAGTCGAGAGAAAGATGGATGGTGCTAAATACAGGGATATTCTTAATAGAAAGTTTCAACTTTCAGCAAGACAATGACCCGAAGGATACTGTTAAAGCAACACACAAGTGGTTTAAGAGGAAACATTTAAATGTGTTGAAATGGCTTAGTCAAAGCCCAGACCTCAATACAATTTGAGAATCTGTGGTCAGACTTGATTATGGTTCACACGCAGTTCCATCCAGCATGAAGAAGTGGAGCAGTTTTCCTTGAGGAATGGGCAAAAATCCCAGGGGCAAGAAGTGGTAAGCTCATAGGGACTTATCCAAAACCACTTACAGCTGTAATTGGAGCAAAAGGTGGCTCTACAAAGTACTGACTTTAGGGGGGTGAATAGTTTAGCATGCTAAAGTCTTCTGTTATTTTGTCCTATTCTGTGTTTGCTTCACAATTTTTAAAAAATGACAATAATAGTAAATCACATCTTCAAAGCTGTAGGCATGTTCTGTAAATGAAGTGATTCAAACCTTCAAACAACCCAATTTAAATTCCAGGTTGTGAGGCAACAAAACATGAAAAATGCCAAGGGGGTAAACACTTTTGCAAAGCAATATACACACATATATACTTCTTTTCTTTCAGTTGGAGAATCCAGACACTGGTGACAAAAAGATCATAGTCACGGTTCAAGAATCTGTTGTGTTCCAAGCAGGAGCAGAACTTGGATGGACTACAGCCATGCTCGCAAGAAGAGACTGACGCCAGAATTTTTCCTTCACGTGAAGGATGCCGTAAATTCTGGTTACAAAGATATACTGATCAGGACCTTTGATACAGACGTTATAGTTTTGACATCTTCAGGACCTGGAAAACATAGAGACTCTGTGGATTGTTTTTGGCACTGGGACAGGTTCATTTACATCCCCACTCATGAAGTGGCAAAAACACTTGGCCCTGAAAAGTATGTTGGTACTTACAGAGACAGTCATTGAAAGACTTGAGCACTCTGTTGTGGTCACGAACAGTCATGCTATTGATGAGGTTAATGTAGAAGTGCAAGGATGGCTTTCTTTTCTAGAATGTCTAGAAACAGACAATAATCCACCAATAAAAGTAGCTCTTGAGCAACACATATGGAGATCAATTTACCAGGCCAGACACATTTGGGGGCAGTCACTTGAAACATGCCCTGACATACAGAGTCCATCTGAGTGGGGCTGGGAGATTGACAAGAAGGTCTTCAGGCCAAAGTGGACAGTCCTGCCAATTGCAGAGGAGGCTTCTCTCAAGGGTATCTCTTGCAAGTGTACCAAGGCCTGCAAGGGGAACTGCATATGCTACGGAGCAAATTTAACTGTAACACCCATCTGCATCTTGCTTTGTGCAAATGTAGAGGCACTTGCTATGAAATATGACTAGATGGACAGTAGATACATGGACAGTGATCTGCAGTCAAGGACTGGGGGAACAAGGTGTTAGTAATAAAGCTCTGATACTTTGTTGCTGGTGCATATCCGCTTAACTACTAGGGGTGATTTGGAACAGCCAATTAGCCTAGTGTGCATGTTTGTGGACTGTGGCAGGAAACCAGAGCACCCAGAGAAAACCCACGCAAGCACCGGGAGAATATGCAAACTCCACACAGAAACACCCGGGACGGGAATTGAACCCAGGCTTCATGCTGTGAGGCGGATGGGCTTTCTGTTTACTGTGCTTTGTAGAATATTTATGAACAGATATTTCATTTAGTGTCATTATTTTTATTTATAAGGCATCTTTGTACATCATTCCTTTGTGTAGTTTATACTGGGTGTCTTACAGAACCAGCACCAGTTCTCCTTGAAATGTTGACTGTCACACTTGATTCTTTATTTGCATGTAAATCGCAGCAGCCTTCATTATATTTCTGTGTGAATAGAGGTTTCTTATCCGTGATATGCTGCTTTCTTTATTGACATACTGTACTAATATTTTTTATGCAACATTTCATTTTGTGCCAGAAAACTAATGTTTGGAAATCTAAAGTGGTTTTTTTTGTACTAAATAGCTAATATATAAATTATAAAATAAAAATCTGTAGCAAAGTTTATACTGTAAAAATAGGGTGCCTAAAACTTTTGCACAGTACTGTATTCCAGAGGCGTTCAGGAAACAGTCATGGGGGGGAAAAATCAAGAGACCATATGTGTTTTGCTGTTATGTCAAACAACTTTTCCTCAGGGGATTAATAAAGTCATCTACCTCGGTCTTCCCCAACTACTAGACTACACACGCTTATACAATCAATTGACCAATCAATGAAAAAATTTACTTGCATCATTCACACAAAACATTAGTTCCACTGGTCACATAATTATTGAGACATTGTCCTGTTGTCGCCTATTTCGCCACTAGATGTCACTGCAATGAAGCTGCTTTAACCACACCGGGTACAATACAATTTTATTTTGGACTTCAGACTGATACCACCAAAAATATGTGGCGAAGACTTCTTGAATTTCTTGAAAAAAAAATTATTGAATTGGCCACAGAGGCTAATAGATTTTTCAGCATAGTGCAACCCATGTATACGCGAAATGACTCATATATATCCGATCTTATTATATTTTTGTCTCTTTTACACTGAGGGATAACATCTCGTACCAATATCTAGCGTGTTTGGCATCATCACTACAAAGAATGATTACTGTTAGCTCGCTCTCTCTCTCTCTCGCACACGCCGCGCGCACTTTAGCGTCCTTACAATTATATCAGTGCACTCGGAGTTTTATGTAATCTTCGAGTTAAAACTGAGTTTAAACAATACTTCAGTGTCAGACGATTTTACATGAATGTCATGAACAAGTCCAACACGACCACTGTTGAATAAATTAACTCACTGAAGTTGTGACAATCCAACATGGAACATCTCAGCTATATCACTGATTCCAGAAAAGTGGTCTCTTATCGCGGGGTCCGTCCGACTCCATTTCTGTTCAACATGCTTTATCCACTCGGAACACGGAAGATCCATTTCGACTGGATCCGACTACTCATTCTTTTTCAGTTTTATGGCAGACTCCACCCATGACATAAAAGGTGCAGTACCGCCCCCTCCCGTCCCGGAGTACATAGAATGTTTTATGTTCAGGCGCGAGCACATTCAGGACCGTAGGTATAAAGACATAGATATGCAACCCGTGCTACGCGCCGAACGTTCGCGCCGCAGCCATCTTTGGGAGGAGAATCAATGTAAACATATACCACCTCGCATGTCTAGAATACAGTATGAACCTCAGTCTTTGGGGTTTATATATGTTAAAGTATATAGGGATGTCAAGAAATTGTTCCAGTATCGATTTAAATGTGAAAATAAATATTTATAGTCAAAATGTTTTTTTAGGATAATTAGAAACCTAGGCTAATTTATAGTCAAAAAGTGACTGCACACGGTACACAGCACAACATCAAACTGCATATGAAGATCTCTTTTCCAAAATGTGATAAGCACCATTTTCTCAACAAAACAAACAAACAAAAAACAGTTAGTGATACAAAGCACCCTGTTTAGAAGCTGAATCAAACTGCCGCATTCGGTTATCATCAAACTGTGATTGTTCCCTATTATCAGGCATGCCAATTGGAACTTTCTTTCCAACTTACAATAAACGCCATGCCAGGTTTTTAGCAAACCACAATATCTTCTCTCAGCCAGTCAGATCATTCCGGTGAATGATTGCGTATGTGCTATAATGTATGTACTACGTCTGATGAAGAATATGTTTATTGAAGCAGCACACACAGATAAACCAGCAAGAACAAAAGCATACATCCTCCGCAATCTCGCAGGAGCAGAGGCCATTGAATGGGAGCATTCAGTTCTCTATGCCACAGAAGTTAGGGCGCCAGGTGATGATGTACCCTGTTACCTGATAGTGATTTAACCCTTTCTAAAGCCACCTCTATCTGCCGTATCTATGAAGTGATTGAGGAGAACACAAAAGCCCTAGCAAAACAGACAACCACAGAAGATGCACTGCATCCAAGTTCCACTACAGGGCAGCACAGGACAAGATATAGTCAAGCAAACAAACAGGACGCAAAACCTATCACAAACTGCAATAATTGCACACTGCCTTGCTACTTAGATGGACAGCAACACACACCACCCTTCTTCCCGGTAGAGTATGAAATTACACCACTTTTGGGATTTCGCGCATGTATGCGTCTCGGCCAGTCATTCGTCCAGGGCACCGCATCCTATTGGCAATGCAGGCACAAGTAAAAGCTGAACTGGACAACATGGCAAACAAAGGTGTCATTACCCCCGTCTCTGAACCCACAAACTGGATTTTATCAACGGTCGAAGCACACAAAAGAGACAAAGAGACAGTAAGACTGTGCCTTAACCCCAAAGATTTGAACACTGCTTTAAGGAGACCGCACTATCCGCGTACTGTGGAAGAAGTCACCACCCAAATGTCAGGCGCATCTCTGTTTTCAGTGCTTGATGCTAAGAACTATTTTTGGCAAATAAAACTTGATCAAAAGTCATCAATGTTGACTACATTTAGCACACCTTTTGGAAGTTACAGGTTTCTTTGCATGCCATTTGGCATAAGCTCAACAAGTGAAGTTTTCCAGCGCTCGATGGAACAACTGTTCACTGGTTATCCATGCGCTGTTATAGTTGCCTACATAATCATGGGAGGTCATAATGCTGGAGAACATAATGGCAATCTAAATAAAGTGCTTATTTGTGCACATGAGATCAAGCTCAGACTCAACCTGCAAAAGTACAAGTTTCACCATTACCAAGTCTGCTGCGTGGGTTACATGTTTACAAAAGAAGGTCTAAAGGCCGACCCCACAAAGACTAAAGGTATCTCCAACATGTCAGTCCCGCAGGACTCCGTTGCTGTGCAACGTTTCCTTGACGTGGTGAAATATCTGGGGAAGTTTATACCAAACCTAAGCAACTTCGCAGCACTGCTCCAACAGCTCAATCGTAAGGACACTGCATGGTGCTGGCTTCCGCAACACCAAAATGCATTCGAAAATCTCAAGTCATGCCTATCCAGCTCACGAGTCCTTTCATACTTTGAATTAAAGAAGCCAGTGACACTAACCTGTGATACGTCTCATTACGGACTGGGAGCAGCTTGTTTACAAGATGAAAAGCCTGTTGCATATGCATCTCGCACTCTGTCAGAAACAGAAACTTGCTTACAGATATAAAAAGAACTGCTTGCATGCACTAAGTTCAAGGACTACATGATCCTGGTGGATGAAACTATCCTAGAGCCTGCTGGTCTTGGCCCAAAGACCCCGCAGTCTCCTCCTTGATGGCAGCAGGTTCAAGAGCCTGTGAGATGGGTGGGTGGGGTCACCTACAATCCTGATGGCTTTGTGGGTAAGGTGTGTGTTGTAAATGTCCAGAAGGAAAGGAATCACCAATGATCCTCTCAGCTGTGCAGTGCAGAGACTTGTGGAGGGATATGGTGCAGGAGCAGTACCACACAGTGATGCAGTTGGTCAGGATACTCTCGATGGTGCTTCTGTAGAAGGTGCGCATGATGGGGGCTGGGGCTTTTGCTCTTCTTAGTTTGCGGAGGAAGTATAGCCGCTGTTGGGCTTTTTTGGCCAGTAAAGCAGTGTTCTTGCTCTAGAACAGGTCCTCAGAGCACCCCCAGGAACTTAGTTCTGGTCATTCTCACCACTGCAGCACCCTTGATAGAAAGGGGATCATGCTGGGTCGGTACTCTCCTGATGTCCACGACAAACCTCTTCGTCTTTTCTACATTGAGGCAGAGATTATTGTCCTTGCACCACATGGCCAGGTGGCACACCTTGCTCTCATAGCTTGTCTCATTTTTGTTGTTGATGAGACCCACCATGGTTGTGTCGTCTGCAAACTTAATGAAGGGCTTGGAGTTGTGAGTCAGTGTGCAGTCATGGGTCAGCAGAGTGAAGAGGAGGGGGCTTAGCACACATCCTTGAGGGGGCCCCTGTGTTCAGGGTGATGGTGCTAGAGGTGTTGCTGCCGACCTGAACTGCCTGTGGTCTCCCTGTCATGAAATCCAGCAGCCAGTTGCACAGAGAGATGTTCAGCCCCGGCTGGTCCAGTTTGTGAATAAGCTGCTGCGGGATGATCATATTAAATGCTGAGCTGAAGTCAATGAACAGCATTCTTACATGGGAGTCTTTAGTCTCCAGGTGGGTGAGGGCTGAATGGAGGGCAGTGGAGATGGCATCATCGGTCGAGCGAATGGACCGATATGCAAACTGAAAAGGGTCCAGGGCGGGGGTGAGGGCAGACTTGATGTGCTACATGACTTACCACTCTAAGCACTTCATAAGAATGAAAGTGAGTGCAACCGGACAGTAGTCATTAAAGCAGGAAGGAGAAGACTTCTTCGGTACCTGGATGATGGTGGTGGCCTGGCTCAGTAAGGTGTTGAAGATGCCTGTGAAGACATTTGTGAGTTCCTAGCACCGTCTCTAAGAACATGTACAGGAATGTTGTCAGGACCCAGAGCTTTCTGTACATTTGTCCTTCTGAGAGATCTCCTCACGCTGTCTGGGATTAGCGTCAAGACCTGTTCACTGGCAGGAGGTGGAGTCTTCTGTGCCGGGGTGCTGTTGTCTACCTCAAAGGGAGCAAAGAAGTCATTCAATTGATTCAGCAGAAAGATGAAGCCGTCACAGGTTTGAGGAGAGTGCTTGTAGTCTGTGATGGTCTGAAGCCCCGGGCCACAGGTTCCAGGTGTCTCTGCTGTCGTTAAAGCAGTCTGTGGTCTTACTGGAGTACTGTCTCTCTCCAGATTAGAAAATTTTGGAGTTAATGGGAATGGCCCTCTCTTGGTTTAAATCTTATTTAACTGACCGTTATTTGTTTGTAGATGTAAATGGTGATTTCTTTATATGTTCCATTTTTATGTTTGGTGTTCCACAAGATTCTGTCCTATGCCCGCTGCTTTTTTCTCTATACACACTCCCTTTTGGTAATACTATTAGCAAGCATGGCATTAGCTTTCATTATTACGCTGATACACAGTTATATATTTCACAGTTATATGAAAGACACCAGATTATTAAAGTTAAGAAGTGTGTAAAGGACGTTAGACACTGGATGCTTACTAACTTCCTCTTACTAAATATCTAAAAAACAGAAGTACTTGTATTCAGATCACAGGCAGCTACAAACAAGGTTTCTGATTATGTAGTAAGTTTGGATGTTGTTTCAGTTTCGTGGTGTGGACCAGTTAAGGACCTTGGAGTGATTACTGATTGCCAATTGTGTTGTCATGTGGGTGCGCTTGTGCAGGTAACACTGTCCCAAGTGTGAGGATGCAGATCACCAACCCTTGGAGCTTCCAAGTACAGGTGCTGCAGGAAGGCAGGTGGCCAAACACTTGGCAGAAT
Source organism: Porochilus rendahli (assembly GCA_039654305.1). Lineage (NCBI taxonomy): Eukaryota > Metazoa > Chordata > Actinopteri > Siluriformes > Plotosidae > Porochilus > Porochilus rendahli. The sequence continues at coordinate 7,437 of JBCNYG010099252.1, read as the reverse complement.
GGTTTAACTGGAGAAACTCAAGGTGGAATTTGGCATGGTCCCTTGGGCTGCGGTCGACAAAACAGGCTTATGAAAATATCCTGTATAGAACTCACAAACAGTTTACATTATTCCTGAAACACAAAGAACAAAACGATAACACACAGAATAATTTACAACACTTTTACCTCTCTCGGTTGTCCCCAGGGTATTTCTTGAGTCTAGTAGCACCCACTGTGTAAAAAGGTCAGTTAGAACAGCTGTCGATGTAATTGCGAGCATTTCTGCTAGCCCCTCATACTTGAACTCACCCAATTTCCTTGGTTTTAATGATTTTACCAAAACCGCATCTCCCACCTGAAATGGGTGGGTATTGTTTATAGAGATAGCTGGAGCTACCCTTGTCATTTGTTCATAATTCTTAGACAGAGTGTCAATGTGGGCAGCAGAATGCTCAGAGGTGTGTACATCTAGGTCTGAGGTGCCAATGGCGGATTGCCCTTTTCTCCAGGGCACTAGGAATGGTCTTTCGAAAATGATTTCATGAGGGGAGAGATGTACATCTTTCCTAGGTGTCATTCTAAGTTCCGCCAAAACTGCAGGCAACAGATCAACCCAGTTCTTACTTCCTGTTGCCTGCATTGCCTTTGTCAACTTGTCTTTCAATGTTCTGCTCATTCTTTCCACAATTTCAGAGGATTGTGGGTGATAAGGAATGTGAAAATACCAGTTTAGTGACAAATACCTACACAGATCCTGTGTCACCATGAAGGTGAATAGGGTGCCTTTGTCTGAATCAAAAGCATGTGGTACCCCATATCTGGGAATGATTTCCTTTGCCAGCATGCGGGTAACGACCTTGGCATATTCCCTTGCACAATGGAAAGGCTTTTCCCATCGAGAAAACTTGCCTACCAACACTAAGAGATATTTGAAAGTGCCATACACGGGCATGTGTGTGAAATCAACGAAAAAAATCATTCCACGAATGGAGCTGTTGGTATTGGTTGGCTTTCATGTATTGGTGGAGCCAATGTGACATTGTTTTGAGCGCACACTTGACATCTAGAGAGCGCTGTCCATGAGAGGGAAAAAAACTTGAAGCTGAGCCACATGTTTCACTGCGTGGTTACCCTTAACCCTGACGAGTGTGCTTTAGTTTGACAGTAGCGAGCGAGTGAGGAAGATAGCATGCATTGATTAGGTCCTGTACCAGCAAGGCTGGTACATACAACTATTTACAGACAATTAGACAAAATCAAACATACAACAATGATGATCGAGTGTGGATCGGGGAGAGGGGAGAAATAGGAAATTGTGCAATTCACAAATATCTGTTTTCTTCTGTTTAGGCAAGCTTAGAAGTTATCAACCTCTTCTGTTCGCCATGTTCAGCACAGGCCCACACGAGGGTTATGGTACACTCACGAATACAGAACATAGATGGTTACAGACAGTTTCAAAATGAGGAAGTAAAGAAACAACTGCTTCTAAGGTTGTATGTTCAGTTTTATAATTAAGTATTCTGCAGCCGACAGACAGGATAAAACACACGAGCAGATACTGGTTTCCTGTTACTTTCTCAAAATTAAGTACACATACCAATCCTTAATGCTTATCTTCTACATTTTTAATTCATTCATTCATTTTCCGAACTGCTTATTCCTAATTAGGGTCGCGGGGAGGCTGGCGCCCATCTCAGCTGACTCTGGGCGAGGGCGGGGTACACCCTGGACAACTCGCCAGGCCATCGCAGGGCCTTAAAGCAACTTATTTCCATAAAACAATGTGAACAATTTGCAGGCTGCTTAGTGATGCCTCGAATACTGAGCACTACTGCAGGGCACAGAGCTTTCTTTTACAAAGCACCACAGTTATGGAAAAAACTTCTAGGTAATGTTCAGGACTCAGACACAGTATCTGTTTTTAAGACTAGTGAAAGGGAAAAATGTATATTAAGCAGTGAGATGCAGCGGGTTGAGTGGCAAAATAAAGGACTACCCAGCCCCCGATGAGATTCCGACTGAATTCGAGGACTTGGTGGATCTCATGGTTCATATCGACAACCGGCTTTGCAAACTGCCCCAAATAGAGGAGTTTAAATATCTCGGGGTCTTGTTTACGAGTGAGGGAAGAATGGAATGGGAGATCAACAGGCAAACCGGTCCAGCCTCTGCTGTAAAGTCCATTGTGGTGAAGTTGGAACTAAGCCAAAAGGCAAATCTTTCAATTTACCAGCTGATCTATGTCCCAACCCTCACCTATGGTCATGAGCTTCGGGTAGGGACTGTAAGAACAAAATTGTGAATACAGGTGGCTGAAATGAGCTTCCTTTGAAGGGTGTCGGGGCTCTCCCTCAGAGATAGGGTGAGAAGCTCAGCCATCCAGGAGGAGCTCTGAGTAGATCCATTGCTCCTCCACATTAAAAGGAGCCAGTTGAGGTGGGCTCAGGTATCTGATTAGAATGCCTCCTGAATACCTACTGGAAGAGCTGGAAGAAATGACTGGGGAGAGGGACGTTGTTGGAACTCAGAGCCCTCTCTGAGTGGATATACACCAGGTGGAAGTACGGTCCCTCCTTTTCACCTAGTTGTTCCTTAACTTATACACTATAATTCAATAATTTCTCAAAAAGACTTAATCAAATTAAAATCCCAACTCAGCAGATGAGGAGATTTATTCGAAGTTGCAGTTAATCACAAAAACAATTCTGAGAGGGCCGTTGGTCTCTAAGGTCTGATCCCATCACCATCAAAATCAGAATCAGCAAATTTCCCTCTTTTAAAACCCTTTATTTTATACTCTCTGGAGCCTGGTTCCAACCTGGATCTCCTGGGTCTCAATCCAGGCCCCCTTTTTGTCTCTTCCAACCTTCAGTTACCACTCGAGATCAATCTAATCAAACTTTGTCTAAAACCCAAGATCAATCCACCCAGGTGCGCTATTGGTGTTTTTTTCTACATGGCCAGATTCTCCTCCAGACTTTCCCTTCACCCCCTTACATTCTCCAAAATACTCATTTCCAGAGCCTTCCCTCACAACCTCTCTTATGGAGTGTTATCCTGATTTTCCTGAGTATAATTCACCTGACGACTATACTTCCACATCCCCTGCTAATGAGGACGCTCCTTCTTCCACTACTGATGAAGGTGTTCCCATAATCCCTCTGGACAGGCTGGCTGATCTATAACCTTTAGTAAATTGTGTTTTACATGTCCTTCAGTCCTTAGTGTGGTTATTTTACTGATATGTTAGCTTTACATTTAAGTTACATGTTCTACTTCTCTTACTGTTATTTTTGATGTTTATTGATTATGGTTTTAATGTTGGTCATATAGGATATATTATTTTAATGCTAAATCAAGCAGTATATAAGGTTCCTTTCTCACAACGTCTGGACCTCACTGCTTAGGCTGCTACCCCTGTGATGCGACCCCGGATTAAGCAGAAGATGATTATGATGATATCCTATCACAGCATATTAAGATTGATCAATAACATTGTGTCTAATCCCAGTCTTAACTGACTGGTAACTATAGATTGTTACCATCTAACTAGTGATACAAAGTCTCATTGAAAAAAGAGAATAGAGAGAATCCTTTGTGCACCGGTTCGTCCTACAAATAATTGGGGAGCCTAATCTCATATCAAATGAACAGTAAGGGGACTTGAATAACATCTTTGTTGTATTAAATTTCTTTTATTGTTAGTTTCTTATACTGATTATGTTTTATTTTGATATGTTAAATGTACTGCAAAAGGAACTGATGAGATATAAGACAATTTTCAAGATTGTTTCTTCCAATAACAGTGTTATATCATTGACCTTTATCAGGGTAATGCACAGTGTGTGGGAAAAGGGGTGGATAAAACAGTTATGGCTGGACAGTGTATTTTAATGGCCTTTCTGCACAATGGCTTTGTCAGTAGTATGAGATCAATTCAATTCAATTCAATTTTATTTGTATAGCGCTTTTTACAATTGACATTGTCGCAAAGCAGGTTTACACAGCAAATTAAGTTGGGGAGGAATCTAAAAATGTTTTCTACAACCCTCTAGATCACACAGTAGTATGAGAGTATTGTCTAACCTCTCCTTAGAGGAGAATAAATAAACCATATCATATTCATTTTATAAGCTGCTTAATCCCTGTTGGACCCCCCACTGTGCTAAGACCCCTGGGCAAGGTCTTAACCATAAGTGTGCCTCTGTCCACCCAGCAGTATAAATGGGTACCAATTAAAATACTAGCGTCCCATCCGGGAGGAGTTGAACTAGTCGCTTCACCCTACAGAAACTGGGGATAAGCACCAGCTCTGATGAGCCACTAGGCTTAGGTGTAAAAGCCCAAAAGACTTATCTTTACCTACCGAGGTAATACCCAGAGGAAACCCACGCAAGTACGGAAAGAACATGCATCCAGAAACACCTGATCCCAGGAATCGAACCCAGGGCTTCTTGCTGTGAGGCGAATATGCTTGCCACTACACCATGTGGAAAAATAACCTTATACTCACTAATATTTCGCTTAAATTTATCTTAAAAATAGCATTATAACTTGCACTGCCTCATTTAGCATTAAGAAAGTAGATGTGGTATATGGTACTAAAATGCTTAAATAATAAATAACAGTGGTGTAGTAGCAGGCAGCTTTACTTTAGGTAAAAGTATAATAACAACAGCTAGATATTACTGTGTAACAATGATGCAGCGGTGTCAGGCAGTCAGGATGTGCTAATCCACAAGACCACAATGAGTCAGAAGTAGAGTGTCAAAACATGCAGCTAAGACAAAAACTAAGTTGAATTGTTAACCCTAGCATAAACAACAAGGCATAGAAAAACAGTGAAGAATTGTTAACCTTTGACCAAAATGTATGCATGAAATGAAGACACTGGAGATTGGAGTAAAAAACAAAAGGAGGTTTATTAAAGGTTACAGATCAGCCAACCTGTCCAAAGGAATAATGGGAACACCTTCATCAGTAGTAGATGAAGGAGCATCCACAGCGAGTGGAGAAGTTGGGGAATAATCAGTTGAAGAAGCTGGGGACCCAAAATACTCCAGAGGGGAAGGCATTGGAGAAGACTCAGACTCTGAGGAGGAATATTCTGGAGATTGAAGTGGGATAAAGGGTGAGTCTGGGGGAGATGCTGGCTCAGGAGACACTGGCTCAGGCTTAGGGGAAAAATACCAATAGCGCACCTGGGTAGATTGATCTCGGGTCTCAGGATCAGTCTGAGTAGACTGATTCTGAGTGGCCACTGGAGGTCGGAAGGGACAAAAGGGAGACCTGGATTGAGACCCAGGAGATTTAGAAGGGAACCAGGCAGCAGAGAGAAACTCCAGAAAATCCAAAAGCATGGGCCAGATGGTGATAGAGATGATGGTGTTGACCTGACCTCCCCCTTCTGAAGATAGCACGACGGGTTGGCTGAGCTGAAACAATGGGAAAAGGAAAAATACATGTCATGAGAATATTTAATCAAATATATAATCTACAAAGCAATTTAGCTATCAAATATAATACTGAAAACGCTTTAAGGCCAAAGAACCCATGACATGCATTTAAGTAAACTAGTGGAGTGGACAGTGGTACATTAAGAACTTACACATTATATGCATTAAAAGCTAACAGATAACTATACACAGTATACACATCAAAAGCTCATAGATAACTAGAAAACAGCAAATGCATAAGATAGCTTGCTTAGAGTTGCAAATAAAAGATTAAAAATACTTACACAGAAATCAGAAAAGTACAGTAGAAAGTATTCCATCCAATCAGTTCACCACGGAGCAAAATCAGAAATGATAAAGATAACACGGAAGCTGGCGCTTATGTGTGAGCGCCACTTTTTTTAACTCCCAAGAACACCTGAAAATAAGGGGAAATTAAGTAGAACTACATTACATCAGGAAATATGAGATCACACTAGGGCGGAGTAAAATTACATCACAGCCGGAAACATAACATCACAGCACAGGGAGGAACAGGAAATATGGGGAAATAAAAATGAGGAGGGTGGAGCCAAAATGACTCAAAGTATGAATTTAATGGAAAATTGCTGAGTAAGTGAAAACCAAAAGAAGGTGGCGCCTAAGAGACGCCAGAGAGTATAAAAGCAGGGGTTTTCAAAGGGGAATTTGCTGGTTCTAAGCTAGATGCTGTTGGGATCAGACCTCTGAGATTGGCCACTCTTTCTGATTGTTTTTTGTGATTGTTTGCAACTTGGAATAAAGAAACCTTCCTAACTTTTCCTTATCTGCTGAGTTGGGACTTTGATTTAAATAGTGTTTTTAATAGTGTTAAAGTTATAGCATAACAGTTAAGAGACAACTAAAGGTGAACAAGGAGGGACCGAGCTGCCACCTGTGTATGTCCCCGCAGGGAGGGCCCTGGGCATTTCTGACAAAGACCACATGCAACCCAGACAAAAAAAAAAGGCAATTGACCAGTTTTTTATTGAGATTTTGCAAAGCAAACAAAGGGACATTACACAGCAGTAATTATATCACCGTAATAGTTAAATGTGACCAATTTTGTCCAAATGAGTCACATGTTGATGAAGATGAATTGTGAGATGACATTATGATTATGAGACATTAAATGACATTAAATGGACATATTTACACCAACTTAAATTATATATATTTTTTATTCTTATTGAACTGCTTATTTACCAGGCGTCCTCACAGCACTGGGAGACAGGAAAAAATCTTCAAGGGTGTAATATAGGTTTAGAAGAAATGTTATTGTTGTATTAAACAAATGATACCAATATTAAATTTATTTTTGTTTCACATACAGTGTATTTTGTTAAAAATAGGCCAAGGGTCTACTTAAAATGCAATGTGGTATTTCACCACATAGTGGTACTTGATTTGGTCAAACACAACATTAATAGGTGACCTCCACATCATTCATAATTTTTGTGCGCTGTGTCTGTTGTTACGTTTCACGCCCCAGTCAGGGGAGAGAGGAGCCAAAAGCACACCCGGAAGCAATGACAGTTGAGGAAAAAAGCCTTTATTTAATGTTCCAGGGGTACAAGGAGAAGGGACGCCGGGAAGGATCACAGGTCAGGACACACACACAGTAGAGAAGGGGCTTGGGAATGCGGCAGCATGGGATTCCAGGCACGCAGGGGCGTCATCCGTGCTTCGCCGAGATGGGGGGGGTAGGCAGCCAAGGCTCTGAAGGGAAATATTTAATTCTGTTTATTGTTTGTATATTTCCCGTTATTATCTACCTCATGTATTCTATATGCATTAACCTTTAAGTTTGGGTCTGTGACTTTTTCTCTGTGTTTATCTAAGGTTTATTTCTTATCTCACATCTGTGTTGTTTCAGAGTATAAAGGGTCTATTAGTGAAATCTCCATAGATAAGATCCTATAGATTTATAGTCTTATTGCACTTAGTGAAATTCCAAAGGATGACCCTTCTTTGACCCT
>JBCNYG010099238.1:0-15776 GCA_039654305.1 Porochilus rendahli | reverse complement strand
ATATGCACAGCGACTATCTTCTGCTGAATAGCAGCCTTAAGGATTTAGTTTTGGGTTGATAAATATACACATATATGCTTTAAGGTAGCACCGCAGAAAAAAAAAGCATAGCAAGTGTGAAAGCCCCAGTTGAAGTGTGCAGGAAGTAAATGTCCACAAACCCAACATACAGTTTTACCTCGGTGACCTTGAAAAGTAGGTCAAGGCCACTTCAGAGTGTAACTTACCTTCACTGATGATGCTACATATTTGAGCAATCTGATGGCATTCTGTTTTGATCCATGGCAGCGTTCCCACCCACATACAAGAACCTTTTCACAGTCTTAGCACTGGGGATACATAAAATAAGGGTTATTGTTCAAAAATCTGTACGTATTCTGTAAAATGTGATATATGAATAAATACACAATAGTGTGGAGTACCTTCAAATCAAAAAGAATGAACAAAAAGTATTAGCTTGTCTTGAAAATATACACTGAATTTAAATTTTAGTTTCCCACTTGAAAAATTCTCAGGATTCCAATTCATTTTCAAAAGATGTTTGTCATGAAAAGTTTTCAGTTTAAAATTAGATAAGCGTATGTCGTTTAATTAAAACATGCATTCATGGAAATATCCTCAATTTGTTCTGCACAGGGCAGATCTGAATACATACAAGGAAGTGTCCGTCCAAAATGTCCACTCCGACTTTTCAACCTCTTGTGATAATAAGAAATGTTTTTTCAATCAGATTCTGTAATACACAGTGATTACACAAGCATGTGAATATGTGTCCATCCAAAAGTGTCCACTCCAAAATCTTTTTATCTAGTTCTCAAACTCAAGTTAAACTTTACAAGCAGTAGTTCAGACATTTTAATATTGTATCATAATAATGTGATTTAAATTTAATTCAAATTTAACTGGATTATTATTGACACTGACAGGTTTAAAAATAAATTTTATTGTTTTGGACATGCATACTCATCAAAGTCCATAAGTTCCAAAAAAAATAATGTTACAGCCAAGTAGCAGCCGAAGGCGTGGGTTTTGCCGGACCAATCCTCGGCTACTGACTCTGGCTCTTGGGACTTGAAATGTCACCTCTCTGGTGGAGAAGGAGCCTGTGCTGGTGTGTGAGGTTGAAAGATACCAACTAGATATAGTCTGGCTCACCACAACACATAGCTTGGGCTCTGGAACCACCCATCTCGAGAGGGGCTGGACCTTATTTTATTCTGGAGTTGCTCATTGTGAGAGGCGACGAGCCAGTGTCGGCATCCTAGTTGCCCCCCGCCCTGGTGCTCACATGTTGGGGTTCTCTCCAGTGGACGAAAGGGTAGCCTCCCTCTGCCTTCTGGTTTGAGGGCGGGTCCTGACTGTTGTTTGGGCTTATGCACTAAGTAGCAGTTCAGAATACCCACCCTTTTTGGAGTCTTTAGGGAGTGTGCTAGAGGGCGCTCCCCCTGGGGACTCTCCCGTCTTCCTGGGAGACTTCAACGCCCATGTGGGCAATGACAGTGTGACCTGAAAGGGTGTGATTGGTAGGCATGACCTCTCCGATCTGAACCCAAATGGTGTTTCGTTGTTGGGCTTCTGTGCTCGTCATGGTTTGTCCATCATGAACACCATATTCGAACATAAGGGTGTCCATAAGTGCACATGACACCAGGACACCCTAGGCCGCCGTTCAATGATCGACTTTGTAGTCGTGTCATCAGACTTGCGGCCGCATGTCCTGGACATTCGGGTAAAGAGAGTAGGTGAGCTATCAACCGATCACCACCTGGTGGTGAGCTGGTTTAGATGGCAGGGGAGGCTGCCCTCCATACCTGGGAGACCTAAGCGTGTAGGGTCTCCTGGGAACGTTTGACGGAGTCTCCTGTCAGAGGGGCCTTCAACTCCTACCACCACATCCCACCACAACCCAATGGAGGCCGGGGACATAGAGTCCGAATGGGCCATGTTCCGTGACTCCATTATTGAGGCGGCTGCCCAGAGCAGTGGCTGGAAGGTCATCGGTGCCTGTCGTGGAGGCAACCCTCGAATCAGGTGGTGGACACCTGCGGTGAGGGGAGCTGTCAAGCTGAAGAAGGAGGCCTATCAGGTCCTTTTGGCCTGTGGGACTTTTGAGGCAGCAGATGGGTACCGACAGGCCAAACATGCTGCAGCCTGGTCTGTGATGGCTGTGATTTTTGATGGAAAATATCTGGTGGATTTAAAAATTCAACCAAATTTGCTTATTTCATCCAATGTACTCAGTGGAGTATTTCCTGGGGAATAATATCTCAAATTATACCAATTACTTAATCCAATCGATTTATTAACCTGCACAGCATGTGAGGTGACTTTCTACTTGCTTGTCCCACTTAGCCTTGAAAGTTTTAATCCAGGGGGGCGCTGTGATGCATAGGGAAGGGAAGAAGTGTTTTTGTGCTGTTCCTGGAAAATGCGACTTTAAACCCTTACTATATGATTATTTTATTTCTCAAATTGGGTCCAAGACAACTAATAGATCTTATAATAATAATCTTTTTATGGTTTGTTTGTCGATTTATTTGGCATAATATGTCATCAACCCATACTAAACAAGAGCCTTCGAGAGCAGACCATAAAGCATCTCAACCTGTTGAGTCGGCCGTACCCAGTGTGTCACCTCAGGGCCCATCCCGCCTGTCCAAACCTGTACTGGATGCGGCGCTACTCCAGTCTATGATGGACACACATAAACAGGACATAGTCGGCAAAATTGACGCCCTGTCTTCCAGCCTTCGTGCATGAGGCAGGAGCTAAAGAACCGGATTGAACCACTCAAGTGTAAAGTTAAAGCTCACGAGATGACAGTAAGAGAGCTTGAACAATAGGTTACAGACAATAGCAAAAATACAGTTAGCTCACCAACAGTGCAGGTTAAGCGCCTGGATGGGCAGTGTGAGGACTTGAAGCCGACGTCCCGGATGAACAATATACGGCGCCTTGGTATTTCAAAGGGTCTGGAGGGACCCAGTCCTACTGAGTTTGGTGCTCAGCTACTTCAGGACCTGCTCGGTTTGAAAGAGAAGCCCCTACTGGACCATTCGCACCAGACCCTGCTGGAGAGACCGGGAGAAGGACACCCATCGCAACCTGTTATTTCAAGGGTACATTATTTTCAGGTTCGTAATTCCTTGCTGCAGCGAGCCACAGAGGTATTCTCAAACACTCATGTATAAAGGCAGGAGAATCTCACTTTTTTCTAATTATACATCCTCAAAGCGAGCTGCACCTTCCACAGTAAAACGCACTCTTCGCTCCTATTCAGGAGTGAAGTTTGGCCTTCTCTATACGACAGCACTCAGGATTACACTGCCATACAGGACCTCACACTGGTTTGATGACCCTTTATCCTTTATCTTTTCATCTTTTCTTAAGACCATTATCTTGTCTTGGCACTCTGCCTTTTATATCAAATACTTCATGGTATTTTAGACATTTCTTTTTTCTGATAATGTATAATGACTTATTTACAGGTACTTGTGTGTGTTATGTTGCATTTTTCTTGGAAAGCACATTTGGTTAGTTCGCTTCCATGGAGCGCTCTGTTTTCCTAGTACTAAGGTTTTTTGCATGCATCTCATTTGGGGAGATGCTAGTGTGGGGGTGGGGTTTTTTTGTTTGGAGTTTTTTCTTTTTTGTTTGTTTTGCTTCTGGTTAGTTTTGCTTGTTATTTTTATTTTGGTTTTAGTTTGTGTCCTAACTTTATGTCTGCCTGTCCAAGCTCTGGTCATGTTTTCTCTTTTTACATCTCTTCTCTATGGTCCACACCCAAGCACTTAAATTTGTAAGTTGGAACTGTAAGGGTTTTAACTCTCTGATAAAATGATGCAAGGTCCTACACCACCTTCAGCGTTTAAAAGCTCAGGTAATCCTTATTCAAGAAACACACTGGAAACCATCCATCACTCGTAATTTCAGAACTGGGTGGATTGGACAATTTTTTTTCTTCATTTCACAAGAAGACTAGAGGGGTCGCCATCTTGATACACAAATCTGTCCCTTTTACATGTGCTAATGTGATTTCTGATCCAGATGGCTGATATTGTTTTGGGTAACATGCGCAGTGTTTCAGTTCTTCTAGTGAACATCTATGCTCAAAATTGGGATAATGCAGATTTTTTTAAGCAACTGTTTTATAAACAATAAATTGTTCATGTAAATTATCTGATTTGTCCTTTTACTTCCTCATTCTATGGGGCAACTTTAATTGTTGTTTGAATCCCGATTTGGACCTATCCTTCGCAAAAAATGTTGCATCTTCACAATCAGCTGAAGTAATTGAAGCTTTTATGAGTGAGTTTCAATTTCAGACCCGTGGCGTATACTTAACCCCACTGCCAAAGCATGCTCCTTCTTTTCTCATGTACACCATACATTCATATGTATTGATTACTTTTTCATTGACAGCAAAATTATTTCCTCCACAGAGTCATGTACATAACACGTCCCTGTTACATAGAGTATATATCTAGAATACGCTGTTAATTCATATGCTCCTTGGCGTTTTAACTCACACCTTCTCTCAGAAGACGAATTTGTGGAGCTAATTTCCAGTCAGATTGATGTGTTTTAAGACATCAATAGCACTCCTGATATTTCGTCATCTACCTTTTGGGAAACACCAAAGGCGTACATACAGCGACAGATCATATCTTAAGCAAGTTATGAGAGGAAGCAAAGCATAAAAGGGAAGATTTGAAGAAATTAATGGATCGCATCACTCAATTAGATAGTTAATATTCCATCTTACATAGTCCAGATGTGTACAAGGAACGCCTCTCTTTACAGAATTTAATGTATTGACCGCAGATGATGCAGCTGAACTACTCCTCAAGTCCAGAAGTAGTTATTATGAACAAGGTGACAAAGCTGGCAGATTACTGGCTCATCAGCTAAAACAGATTTCATCTTCTCACCAGATAGTGTCAGTGACAGTGTCCAGGTAGCAGTGTTCTGGTTCAGGGCCCGAACGGCCTGTGGGAAGAAGCTCCTCCTCATTTGCTCAGTGCTTTTAAATATGTTTCTCTGACCGCAACAGAGAGAAGAGTTCATTTTTGGGATGGCTGAGATCCTTCACTATCTTCCTGGCCTTGGTCCAGCACCACTTGCTGTATAAAGTGTCCAGGTCAGGAAGCTCCATATGGATGGTACGCTCTGCTGATCGTACCACCCTCTGGAGAGCTCGCCTGTCCTGTATGGTGCTGTTTCCAAACCAGGCTGTGATATTTCCCATCAGGATGTTCTCAATGGTGCAGGTGTAGAAAGTCCTTAGCACCCTTGAGGGCAGTTTAAAGTCCTTTAGGCATCTGAAATGAAAGAGACGCTGTCGGGCCTTCTTCACCAGGGTGTTAACATGACAGGACCATGTCAGGTCCTGCATGATGTAAACACCTAGGTACCAGAAACTGTCCACTCTCTCCACTGGGGACCTGTTGATGATCAGGGGCCGGTAATTCCACCCCTGCTTTGTGCTGTAGTCCACTATCAGCTACTTAGTCTTGCTGACATTCAGGAAAAGGTTGTTGTCCTGGCACCATAATTCCAGGTTTCTAACCTCCTCTAGGTAGGCTGTCTCGTCATTGTTAGAGATCAGGCCGACCACCACAGTGTCCTTCCCAAACTTGATGATGTTGGTGGAGCAGGAAGTGGCCACACAGTCGTAGGTGAATAATGAATACAGCAGGGGGCTCAGAACACAGCCCTGTTGAGTGAGGGTGAGACATGGTTGCCCAACCATACCGACTGTGGTCTGCCGGTCAGAAAGTTGGAGATCCAGCGACACTGGGGTGGGTCTCCAACTTAGTGGTGAGTATTGAGGCGATTATAGTGTTTAACGCTGAACTGTAGTCCACTAACAACATTTTCTCATAATTCCCCTTTCTGCTGTCCAGATGGCTCAAGGCTGTATGATGGAGGTGTGTGATGGCATCCTCAGTAGATCAGTTGGGACGGTACGCAAACTGTAGTGGTCCAGGGTGGCTGGTAGAGAAGAAGTAATGATGTCTCTGACAAGCCTTTCAAAGCACTTTATCACTACCAGACAGCATCCAGGCGGAAATCGTTCAGGCAGGCAAGCTGGGGTTTCTTGGGGACTAGAACAATGATGGACTGTTTAAAGCCTAAAGCCTACCATATGCCTTCTGGTCCTGTTGCTTTCCTTATGTTCTCTTTTCTGAATGCTTTTCTCACTTCGTGCTCCGAGATGATACATGAGTTAGCCTCTCCAGGATGCTCCAGAAGTGTGCTGCCCATAGCACTGCTAACGCTGTTAGCGCTGGGAGCTGCAGCCTCGAAGCGAGCATAGGTGTTTAGCTCGTCGGCCAGAAAAGCATCTGCATTCACCAATGTGGAAGTTGTTGTTTTGTAGTCCGTCATGTTCCTTACTTAGTTTCAAAAACATAATGATGTTGATGGAGCTTGAAGTGGCCACACAGTCGTAGGTATACAGAGAGTACAGCAGGGGGCTAAGAACACAGCCCTGGGGGGCTCCAGTGCTGAGGGTAAGTGAGTGTGAGAAGTGGTTGCCCATTCATACTGTCTGTGGTCTCTTTGTCAGGAAGTTGGAAATCCAGTGACATAGTGATGGGCTGAGGCCCAGGATCTCCAACTCAGTTGTGAGTATGGAGGAAATTATGGTGTTAAACACTGAACTGTAGTCAACAAACAACATTTTGACATTTAATTCCTCGTTATGCTGTCCAGATGGCTCAGGGCTACATGATGGAGGTGTGCTATGGCGTCCTCAGTAGATTGGTAGGGACAGATTTATACACTCATGGCTTCTGATTAGAGAATGTTCTGATGATAGTCTTGTGAGCTGTGTCATCCACCTAGTTTCCCAGTGAATCCCATGACTGCTTCTATAAACATGTTGATGTCATCAGAGCTGCACCGAAACAGTCTGCATCATCCAGAGCATAATGCAGAGCAGCCACTTCAGCATGGCTCAGTTCCAGCGTGATACCTCCCTCCAAGCACGCACTTCCTGCTTGATCCTTTGTTTATATTTTGACATTAGGAAGATGGCGGGGCGTTGTTTGACTTTTTGTGGTCGAATGTCCTTTCATCCCTGGTGGGGTTGCCGATAAAAGTTTGGCAATGTGCATTTGAGGTTGGCACTGTTAAAGTCCCCAGCCCCAATAAACACAGTGTCCCCGTGCTGAGTCTGGTGCTGTGTGAGTGCTTTATGCAGCCCACATAATGCAGTGTCCGTGTCCGCCTGAGGTGGATGTAAATTCCTGAGGAAGATAAAAAGGATGACATTTGAGGGTCAGTAGTTCCAGATTAGGTGTGCAGGAGAGTGTGAGAGGAACAGTGCTCGCACTATTGCACCAGCCACTGTTTACCATTAAACACACGCCGCCTCCCCTCGACTTTCCCAATTCCAAAATCCTGTCTATACGTGAACCGAGAACAACTTGGCCGGCTAAATGGCATGGTCTGGCATTGCTGGGTTCAGCCATGTCTCGGTGAAGCAGATGAGATTGCAGTCCTGAATGTCTCTCTCGAACTTTACCCTGGCCCAGAGGTCATCGAGCTTATTCTCCAGAGACTGTGTGTGTGATTGGCATGAACCCAGTTCCTGACGCTGGCTTGTTTCCCCCGGGGCCGTGCTTTGGCTCCCATTCTTTGTTCTCCCTCAGGATCTTATTTGGCCAGCTTGGATCCAGGGTTAAAACATCAAATTGTAAGTAAATTGTAAACCAACAGAAATAAGAGCCTCCCCGCAATCATAATAACGATTAAAATGAATGAAAAACTGAATTAATTAATTCACTAATTAATATATATTCTCATCTTTGGTGAATGATGCTGAGATTTGTTTGATATATTCATATACATATATTCATATAATCTGTTATAATATACATCAGCTGTATACAAAATATTATAGGTTATTATTGTATAATGAGGTTTTTCAGTATTCTTGTAACAGCTACCTCAAAAAATTTACAATGGCAGTCTGGCAGCCACATTGGATATGAAAATGAGGGTGAAAAAAAGCCAGGCACACAACTAGACCATATGAAGAACCTGTAAGAAAAATATAAAATTCCATATAGTAATTTTCGTAGAATAGCTGCTATAAGTAAAATGAACATGGCCACCTGGTGGGCCATATTCAAATGAGATGATTAGATAGCTAGATTACTTAATTTGTTAGTTAGTTAGTTTGATAGGTAGGTAGGTAGATAGGTAGGTAGGTAGGTAGGTAGGTAGGTAGGTAGGTATTTAGGTAGGTGGGTGAACAACTAGACTATAGGGTACGCCTGAATGCAATATATCATGAAGATGCGTTCAGCTGTTTTCTTGGAATAACTGCCAAAATAAAAATAAAAATGGCAGCCTGTTGGCAATAATAAATATGCAAATGAGTAAAAGTAAATAAATTTAAAAAATACCCAGGTGCACAATTTGACTTTAGCAGAACCGTATATGCAAAATATCACGATGATCCATTTGATAGTTTTCTTGGATTGGCTACTACAAGAATTGTTAATCGACTGACAGTGGACCATTGACAAAAAGTTATTTGATCAGCCCACCATCTGATGGATGTTTGACTAAAACTGTAATAATAAACAATATATTTATTTTATTTATTAATATTCAGTTATTAAAAGCCTTGACACACATGCAGAGAGGACTATTGACTCTCTACTATGAACAATATGAGCAAACAGGTATGTGGAGGCTTCACTTGTCATGATATGACAACTGTGTGAAGTCTATTTGATGTGAATGAACATCCTTTACAACAAAGCCTGTCAGTGGTTCATGTATGTTACTCTACATTCCATAGATAAGTTCAACCTTATGATGACATTAATGGCAGATTTTCTCAACATTGTGAGATACTTCACCCTCATCAGTCAGCTTTTATTTATTTGTAATTTTTTTACATTGTCTATAGGACACAAAATAAACACAGCAGTTGTCTCAAGGAAGTGTGAACTATGTAATGACTAAAGATTTGCTAAAGTAGTGTACACACAAGGTGAACTCATCCACCTGTTTCAGCCAGGATGCTGTGTTTGAACACCCCTTTCCCCCCCTCTCTCTCTTTTCTGAATTACATTTTTGTTGTCATGGTGCTGATAGAGAGGCCACATTCATCTATGACGCTTGAAGTTAGTTAAATGATGAAAAATTCATGAGTCTTTTTACTGATAGAAACACAGTACTGCCTTTTGATTGATTGTCTCTGATAACTAACACAGAAGGTGGGGGGATTTTAAGTAAATATAAGCTGCTTGGTGTCATATAACTTTATTTGATCGTGTGTGTGTGTGTGTGTGTGTGTGTGTGTGAGTGGATTGTCCCATGCACAGGGGCTTGGTGACTGTGTTTTAGTTGGTCTAATAATATCTGCCTCAGGATGGATAAAGTGCAACACCTGAGAACCTTTAGGAAATGTATCCAGAGTATTCACTGCAGTAGGTACTACAAATATGTCCTGATGCTGCGTACACTTCTATTACAATGTTCTAGAACATTGTAGTATGGGACTTAAGAACAAAAATGCTAGTCAAATATATATATGTGTTTCTATGAATAATAGATAACTGCCATGTGCAAAATATATATTGGCACCCAATTCTCAGAGTGTTCATACATGCCAAGACCCTCAGTGACTAAGTACCTGTCTGATGCAGTATTTAACATAAATACCATTGTCATATGGCCAATGCCAGCCTGAAACTGGTTGTGAAGCTGGTGTTGTGTAACAACAGTTACATACTAAAGTGGGAAATTTGTGGGATAATTCATTGATTCCAGCGGCACGGTGACGTAGTGATTAGCACGTCCACCTTGCAGCAAGAAGGTCCTGGGTTCGATCCCAGTTCGGTCGTTTCGGTGTGGAGTTTGCATGTTCTTCCTGTGCTGGCGAGCTGTCCAGGGTGTACCCCGCCCTTGCCCAGAGTCGGCTGAGATGGAATAAGCGGTTCAGAAAACGAATGAATGAATGAATTAATTAATTAATTGATTCCCTGCTGAAGTTTGCCCACTTGCAGATAATTGAGTGGTTTATTTTTTTCTGGTAGGTTTATTTTACCAAAGAGCTATAGAATAAAAATTAAGGGGACACTTAAACAACATAATGTAACTCCAAGTCAATCACACTTCTGTGAAATCAAACTGTCCACTTAGGGAGCAACACTGATTGACAATCAATTTCACATGCAGTTGTGTAAATGTAATAGACAACAGGTGGAAATTATATGCAAATTAGCAAGACATCCCCAATAAAGGAGTGGTTCTGCAGGTGGTGACCACAGGCCACTTCTTAGTTCCTTGGCTTTCTGGCTGATGTTTTGGTCACTTCTGAATGCTGGTGGTGCTTTTACTCTAGTCGTAGCATGAGTCTACAACCCACACAAGCGGCTCAGGTTGTGCAGCTCATCCAGGATGGCACATCAATGCAGGCTGTGACAAGAAGGTTTGCTGTGTCTGTTAGCATAGTGTCCAGAGCATAAAGGCACTACCAGGAGACAGGCAAGTACATCATGAGCACATGTGACAGATGTGGCAGAGTCTAGAGATGCCGTGAAGAATGTTCTGCTGCCTGCAACATCCTCCAGCATGATCGGTTTGGCAGTGGGTCAATAATGGTGATGGTAGAGCCCTCCATGTGCTCTCCAGAGGTTAGCCTTTCTGCCATTAATTTCTGAGATGAGATGAGATGAGATGAGATGACACCATTTGTGTCCTTTTATTTGCTGTTGATTGTGCCCTTAACACAAACACCATGCTCAACATGCAGTGCACTATGGAGTGCTTCTCAAAACGTTGTGATAACTTTGGTTTAACTATCAACATTAAGACATGATGCATCAACCAATGCTTAGGAATGAGTCTAGTCTAAGATACTGGTACATGCCATGAAACTTAATTCCGTCGAGAAGTTCTCTTACCGTGGAGGTACCCAATCTAGACCAGTACATATTGATGAAGCAAATCAGCAGGGTCGTTCACGTTAGTACTGCCGTCAGCAGATATAACAGAACTTATGGAAACATAGAGGTATCCTACTTGGGACAGAAATTCAGGTATACTGTGTGGTAGTTATTATAACTCTGCTATGCGCCTGTGAAATGTGGACTGTCTCTGCATGGCATGCAAGAAAGCAAACCGCTTTCACTTAACCTGTCTGAGGAAATTGTTGAATGTCAAATGGCAGGACAAGATCCTGACATGGAAGTACTCATTAAGGGAAAATTTACTATTCATCCACACCTTACTTCATAGGTCTCAAGTTTGCTGGGCAGGCCAGATAGCATGCATGCAGGATAAACGTCTCCCAAAGAGACTGCTGTATGGCAAGCTCTCTTCAGCAAGAGACAAGTTGCTGGCCAATGTAAAAGATACAAGGACAGTCTCAAGGTTTCACTAAATGCACTGAACATCTGAAAAGATTCTTAGGAGACACTAGCGTAAGACCGCACAGCATAGAGCACAGCTATCAGCAAAAGCACTAAGGAAGCTGAACAACAGCACTTGGATGAAGCCCAAAGAAAACACTCAATCAGTAATGTGAGGGAAGATAGCACACCAGTATCTGCAACCGACCACGTGTGCAAAAAAAAAGGTAAGCAGCTTCCCACTTTCATGGTAAAAAGTGTTTGTAGAGTACTGCTTCCCTCCCCTGAGGTGTTGGATAGTGGTTCAAAACCTTTTCAGGGCCAACCAATTGTCACTTTCCAGGCCCTTACTGAACTCCTCCCACACACAAGATTTTGCATTAGTGACAGCATGTTTGGCCTGCCAGTACCTGTCCACTGCCTCAGGAGCCCCACAGACCAAAAAGACTCTATTGGCTCCATTCTTCGACTTGATGGACCCCCTCACCACTGCTGTCCACCACTGAGCTCAGGGGTTGCCACCATGACAGGCACCGATGATCTTCTACCCACAGTTATGGGCTGCTGCCTCAATAATGGAGGCACAGAACATAGCCCATTTGGACTCTATGTCCTCTGCCTCCTTTGGGATGTGGTATTGGTTCTGCAGAGATGGGGCTTGAAGGCCATTCAGAAACATCATTCGGGTTTAGATCGAAGAGGCCGTACCTACCAGTCACACTCTTTCAGGTCACACTGTCACTGCCCACATGGTCACTGAAGTCTTACAGGATGAAGAAGGGTCCCCAGTGGGGAGCTCTCTAGCATTCCCACTAAGGACTCCAAAATGGGTGGGTACTCTGTACTGTCATTTGGTACATAAGCACAAACAACAGTCGGGACGCATTCCATGAAGGTAGTCAACTGGGGAGAACAACTGGAAGAACCCCAACATGTGGGCATTGAGATGGGGTGCAACAAGGATGCCCACACCAGCTCACCGCCTCTCCCCATGGGTAACACCAGAATGGAATAAGGTCCAGTCCCCCTCGAGAAGGGTGGTTCCAGAGCCAGTGTCTCTCAACCTCATGCAGTAGCTCAGGCTCCTTCCCCACCAGAGAGGTGACATTTCATGTCTCAAAAGCCAGAGTCAGTAGCTGAGGCTCGGTCTGACAACCCACACCTTCGTCTACCACTCAGCTCATATTGCAGCCCCTTTGGTCTATGGGGGTGGACCCATGTCGTCTCTTCGGACTTGCTGGGCTGAGCTCTATGGGCAGAAATCCACCAGGCACTTGCCTTCGAGACCCTCCCTCACAGCTCGCTCCAGGGTTAGACCCTGGTAACCCATGTCCGGGTAAAGGAAATTGCATCCTTGCAATAATTATGCTTATAGGGCTTTTCTGAACCATGCTTAGTCTAGACCTTCCCCTAGGACCTGTTTGCCTTGGGTGACCCTATCAGGGGCATAACACCCCCAACAACATAGCTCCCTGGATTGACAGGACATACAGACCCCTCCATTACAATAAAGTGGCTAATCAAAGAGGGGGTGTTTGATACCATACCGAAAAATTAACTTGTGACTTGTGGGGTAAGACAGAACATCTGATACAGAATATTGTTGCTTTGTTGAATATTTTATTACAAAAGAATTCATAAAATAAACAATCTTTGTCGAAGCTATAAGACAATTTTTCAATTAAAGTTACACTTTTACACTGCATGCGCATCACAAAAGAGAAAAATTTATAAAGTGTATTTCAACTAACCCCGATCTTCTTATAGCAGTGGCACTTATCGTAGCAATTGACAAATTAGCAAGTACATTTCAGCTAATGTAGGTAGTTTATGTTCTTACCTTTAAGGTGTTTCTTTAAATTAGATGAAGAGTGTCTGGATGATGTTATTTTCACATCATCATCATGTCAGTAGCAGCCTTTGTGATGAATGAGGCCAAGTAAGCAAAACTATTAACTATTTGGCCAAAAAAGCCAGATTTATAAAACATATGGACATGGCTTTGTTATTCGCAGTGACATAATGACACATGTGCAAGAAGTAGCTGGAGACGTTTGTAATCACTATAATTCTGCTTTAAGGGGTTTTGCATGTTTCACGGAAGACAATTGAAGGGCTGTGAACCAGTGTGGTCTGGCAACAGAAAGATGTTTTTGAGAATAATGAAATGAAATTTTTGCAATCTAAAAAATCAGGGATAATGGTCACAATATGATTCAAGCTCATAAGGAAGATGAATGGACCATTCTGGCATGCATAGACCTTATCCACTGTCAAAATATGACTTTATCCTGAATTGACTTAAGTTTTTGTGGGTTAGACCGCTGTGGCTCTTAGCCCTTCATTTACGTATCAATTTATGGCACCTGTTGTGACACCTGTCGTGATGATGCCATGCAGATGGTTGAAATGTGTTTTGCATCGGTATGATTTTGTAGAGTATACTGTTTCAATATATTTTAAATGTAATCTGTTAACTGTAATCTCACTTTTTTAGAAATGTGGCAGTAATATGATTTAAGTATTGTAATGGAATACTGTTACAAGTAATCTGTACTGCTCAAACCTATAAAGGTGTTTATATTTAGGTGCCCATGCAATGTATAGTGCAACAACAATCTCTTTTCATGCTAGCTAGAATACTGTTAATTTAGTTTGACGCCATTTTCATTTAAATTTACAGGTGTTCTGTTTTAGTGTGCATGTATCATCATTATACCAGGGTGCTAATGTTTTCTCTCTGATTGATTTCTTTTTTCAGAGGAGTTACATTATCTAGTTTATAGGGTACATTTGACTCAAAGCACTCGTTAGCTTGATCGAGTTCTGCGGGGTCTGCTGGTGATCCAATCCTAGTTGATAATTCTGGAAGATTTTTAATAAACCTCTGCGTAGTAGTTGATGTAAGAGTACGCTAATTAAGATAACGTGATGAGGTGTATATATTAGTGCTAAGTTGCATTGTAAGTGAGATAAGATAATAATCTGCAATAGTTTCTGACTGTGGAACTGCGACTATATTTTCAATATTTAATCCAAAAGTTAATATTAAGTCTAGAGTGTGACTACCATTATGAGTGGGTTCTATTAAATTCTGATTTACCCCTACTGAATCTAGAATAGACACAAACGCTGCTTTAAAAGAATCCTTTTGTATATCAAAAAGAATATTAAAGTCACCAACAATTAAAGCTTTATCTAAAGAAACAAAAAGGTTTGAAATGAAGTCTGTAAATTCACATAGGTATTCAGAGTACGGCCCTGGGGGTCTGTAAATTTTTTTCTGGAAACGTATGTTATATTAGTATATCAAATTTCAAAGGTATTAAATTTATGTCTTCATTTATTATTGTATAACACCTAGATTATCAGTATAAATCAGTATATCCAGAACACTCAGTACATAAAAATGTGTTCAACCATAAACATAAACTACAGAGTTCGAAGATATTTTTGACATCACGAGCCATGTGCCAAGGTCTTAATAACAAGATGCTGCAAAAATATGAGGGTCCAGTTCTGACAGATGGCATAGCATAATTTCAGAGATGGAGAGAGTGTGTTGAGGAAGAGGTGTTTCAAATTATGCATGTGAGATTTGGTGGAATGCCTGGTAAGAAAAAGTGAAAAGAAACATACTAAAAGACCCTTTTCCTCCATTTTGATTGGAGGGAGAAGAAGGTTGGGTGATGAACTTAGTATTGAATATTTAATTTGTGAGGTGCCATGGTTATGCCAGAGGGGAAAAGAAATTAAGTGAAAATCATTAAAGTAGTTTGATTACATATTCAGAGATTATTCAAAACTTTAAACAAGACTTATATACAACTCTAATTCACAATGGAAGCATAGGTTCTTCACTGATGTTTATTATAAACATTCAACATCATAGAACTAAACAATCAAATACTAGATGAAAATAATTATACCTTTATAAACATAATATCCCACATAGACGATCCATAATAAGTAAAATTCCATTCCACTTTTGCTGTGTTGTGATCTAAGAGTGATATCTCCTTAATCAAACTTAAGTTATTCAGTCCTTAGCGTCCAGTAAAAACAGTTCCATCCGTTAGCACCTCATTCATAGACTGACCAGAAAGTGACAGGCATTACATGTCTAAAACATTTTAAAATATAAGACAATTAAATGCATACAATAAATGCAATTCTTCATATACATATGTCATAAATTGCAGCAGATGTTAGTGATAATAAATATACAAAAATAAAATTGTATTTTCAAAATGTATACAAAATACATAATCAACAAGGTCTTAGAAACACACTCCCAAGGTCACATTGTGATTCATGAACTCAATCTTATCCATTGCTCAAGAAAGTCATAACATATTAAACAACAAGTCATAAAAGGTGCATATATATATATATATA
>JBCNYG010099225.1:0-15779 GCA_039654305.1 Porochilus rendahli | reverse complement strand
AGACGATCTGGCAGAGAGTCAGGGGAAGACGCCGTTCTTCCCCTGGCTCTCTGCCAGATCGTCTTGTGTCATCATTGAGAAGAGTGCTCTCGTACCCGCACCACAACCAAGCCTTATTTCCTATGCTCACATATCTAGTCACCCTGTGTGCTACAATAAAGGATCACAGTTTGCACCTATCTTGTTGTGTACAGGCCTGCATTTGGCTCAATTTGCTCCTGGTACCGGTTGTAACAAATTTGCCTCGTTGCTGCCTGCTCCTCTTATTGGTTACCTAATTTTTTATTCTATTGTATTGTATAATTTGTTACTTAATTGTTTGAATATTAATTATTAATTATTCTTTTTTTTTGCTTTACTGTAAACCCAGTCATTTTTATACTTTTTGTTTCTAGAAGCTGAGAGTCTAAGGTGGCAGACCTTGTGGCATGTTTGTATGTAAACATGTTAGTGGGTTAGTATGTAAACATGTTAGTGAATCATTCCTTTCATTGAGGCTGGAGAAAAGTCACACCCTCAGACAGTGGTGGGCCTATTCCACACAGCCTCGGATTGGCAGCTATACGTCAACCTGGGAAGACAGCTTTGATTCCCCCAGCACATAGCAACAACATAGCTTCAGCAAGATATGATCATTACTTGTGAGGCTACAAAATATCTGATCATGCTGGAACTAACAGTGCCATGGGCAGAGCGCACAGAGGAAGCCAACAAGAGGAAACATGCAAAGTACCAGGATCTAGTGGAGGAGTGCAGGGGCAAGGGCTGGAGGACATTCTATGAGCCTATAGAAGTTGGATGCAGAGGCTTTTCAGGGTGTTCATTGTGTGGAGTCCTCTGCTGGCTGGGAATGATAGGAGAAGCCAAGAAGAGGGCCATGAGGGCTGCTAGTGAAGTCATGGAGAAAGCCACAAGGTGGAGGGCTGGTCTGTAGGTTGCTACTGGTATGCAAGTGGGGGCCTGATTACCCCTGGCTGAGTTGCCTGGGCGAGGGTGTATGATGTTGAAATACCCGAAACACCAAATGGTCCCTAGAACCAGAGCACCCAAGAAATATGTCAAAAAAAACGGTTGTGCCTTAATTACTTTGAAACATTTAAATTTAATTCAGATCCTGTTTAGACAAAAAGAAATGTGCCAAAGTGCAAAAATTTTATTCCAAATTGGAATTTTCTTCTGCTGTGTGGTTTATCGACAGTTGGAATCCCTGTGGTTGCCATTTTCTGGTCTTATCCATTGTCTGAATTAGATTCTTTCGCTTAATCTAGTGTGTTTTAAAAAGTATTTACTAATTAATAGAAGTAATTACTTCTAATCCATTTTCTGTCATTTTTCCAAACATCTCTTCTCATGATGTTCTTTATTTCTCACAGTCCATAATCACATGTAATATATCTTTTACCACTTCATATACTTCACAAAATCTTGTCTGATGTTTGCCTATTAATTTCAATGCACTTTTTAAATTAGTATGTGAGCTCACTTTAGATGGGTTAAATGCAGAGGCAATAATTTCCTTTGCATTAAGACAGTAAAGCATAAATAGCAAAAAATAACATAAAATAAAAAATATCACAGAAGTATGATTGAATGTTGAGGTCACAAAGGTAGTTAAAAAGCTCCTTTGTAGCTGGGCTCTGGCGGTGGATGAGATCCGCCTTGAATACCTTAAGGTTCTGGATGTGGTACGACTGTGAAGTGATAAAGTGCTTCGAAAGGCTTGTCAGAGACTTCATTACTTCTTCCCTACCAGCCACCCTAGACCCACTACAGTTTGCGTATCGTCCCAACCGTTCTACCGAGGACGCCATCGCACACTTCCATCACACTTCCCCCTGAACCATCTGGACAGCGGAAAGGGGAATTATGTGAAAATGTTGTTTGTTGACCACAGTTCTGCATTTAACACCATAATCCCCTCTACACTTACCACTAAGATGGAGATCCTGGGCCTCTGCCCATCTCTGTGTTGCTGGATCTCCAACTTCCTGACAGAGAGACCACAGCCAGTATGGTTGGGAAGCCATGTCTTAACCCCAATCACCATCAGCACTGGAGCCCCCCAGGGCTGTGTTCTGAGCCCCCTGCTGTATGCATTATACACCTACGACTATGTGGCCACTTCCAGCTCCACCAACATCATAAAATTGGCGGACGAAACTGTGGTGGTGGGCCTGATCTCAAACAACGACAAGACAGCCTACCTAGAGGAGGTCAAAACGTGCAACTATGGTGCCAGGACAACAATCTCCTCCTTAATGTCAGCAAGACGAAGGAGCTGATAGTGGACTTCAGTACTAAGCAGGAGAGGAATTACCAGCCCCTGATCATCAATGGGACCCCAGTGGAGAGAGTGAACAGTTTCCAGTACCTAGGTGTTTACATTACATAGGACCTGACATGGTCCTGTCATGTTAACACCCTGGTGAAGAAAGCCCGGCAGCGTCTTTGATCTTAGACCCTCAAAGGACTTTAAACTGCCCTCGTGGATGCTAAAAACCTTGTACACCTGCACCATTGAGAGCGTCCTGACAGGAAGCATCACAGCCTGGTTTGGAAACAGCACCAAACAGGATAGGCAAGCTCTCCAGAGGGTGGTGCGATTAGCAAAGCGTAATCGTTTCCTGGTTTAAAACATTTTAAGTGTCACATCCAAACACTTTTCTTTTTGTTGATCAGTACAAATTAAGGGAACACTCAAATAACATCCTAGATTTGAATGAATGAAATATTCTTATTAAATACTTTGTTCTTTATGTAGTCACAAAAAATATATAGTCACACAAAAATTATCAATGGAAATCAAATTTATTAACCCATGGATGTAAGGATTTGGAGTCACACTTAAAATTAGTGTAAAAACACACTATAGGCTGATCCACTTTTATGTAATGTCCTTTAAACAAGTAAAAATGAGGCTTAGTAGTGTGTGTAGCCTCCATGTGCCTGTATGACCTCCCCACAATGATTGGGCATGCTCCTGATGAGGTGGCCACTGGGTCCTTCTCTAAGGTGTAATCTTTTGCCTCCTTTCTATTGGTGTGATTGGTGAGTAAATGTGTCCCATAGTGTATTAAATCTGAGGACAAAAGAGCTGAGCTGGGTTCAGGTGGATTGAGGTTATTGTGTGTTTTGTGTGTGGTGCTCAGAAGATGTTGGTTCAATCACATCAGAGGATGGAACACCAACAAGGACAAATACAGCATCCTGTTTCTTAGATATGAGGATATGATCAGGGTGAGACTAAACACACAGACATTGTATTTATTTATTGTGTTTATTACACTTTCTGATTACACTGTTAAACAAATTTGTGCTAAATAGTTTGTGTATTGGTTTGTGTGATAAATGTGTATTATTTAGGACCAGAGCTCATTATCATGTTAATAATAGCATAGCTTCTAAGCAGACCACCATGAGCATGGAACATGATTTGAATTGTTGTCCCATGTCCTGTCTGGGGTCCACGTGTGAGTCCACTTGTCTACATGTGAGTCCACATGTCCACTACGGGAAACTCAGTGTTTGACAAACCCGGGTAGGCAGACAAATTTTCCTCAAGTAAAAACAACACTAATAGTTAGCAGGAACACAGAAAAAACTTTCCTGCCTCTACTCTAGACCACAGTCTGGAAACGCAGGGGAAGTTTTTTTTTTTTATCAAATGCTGAATTTGACTCATCTCTTAATAGAGCCACACTACTCTTATAAAACCAGACTTAGATCTCTATAAATAGAGATACGTATTGGGAGCTCTGCCTTTAGGCAGTGGATAAATCTATATTTTACAATTATAATTATCAGCTGTTCTGACTGGTCTCATGTGTAGGTTTTGGATCTGAATGGATGTAAACATGTGTTGTGGTGTTTCAGGACCTGAGAAGTGCCATGGTGAAGATTTGTTTTTGGTGAAGAATATATCTGACAAATTTATTGACAGCGTGGTGAAGAAATTGAGCTTCGACTACATGAAAAAAGAAGTCGAAAAAATAAAGTGTGGAACATCACCTACCTACATGCCTAACACACTCTGATCTGGATTCATCCTATTATTTACACTGAACATAAACTTTATATACTCTATATCTCTGCCACAGATCAGAGTATTGTTGTGTAAAATAAAGAAAATGATGAAAATGATGTCTATGAAAGAAATTCATCCATGTTTAAATCATGAAAATGAAATTACAGTTTAATATTTAAGGATGAAAATAGTGTCATGTACTCAAGCACCCCAGAGGTGTCTCACAGCTAAAGAATTGTAGATTAGTGATGATGTGTGAGCCTCTTTATAGTAAATCACAGGGTGGTTAGCCTGTGATAGGATGAAGAAATGCTATACATACATGGATACATACTAGTGTTAGTGTCCAGTGTAAAGTTTCATGATATGTATATGGTTGTTCTCAGCATAACAGTAGATGTAGAGAACTTTAATATTTTAATCCAGAATTGGTCTCTGAGTGATATAATTAATCCATCTGTAACTGTTCTAGGGCATTTATGTCAAGTAAATCCTATATTTTTTCACCAAACAATTTAACTGAGACAATGATTCTTCGACCAAAGTCAGATCCTCCGATTGACCAATTCATGAATAGTCCGTACTAGAGGGTGATACGGGAGCAGATTTTTACACTTCTACACTACACCAATCCTGGGCCAGAGTAAAAAAAATCCTGTCCCATCCCAATCCTGACAAAATGACTTCTATCCCACTCTTATTAAGAATGACTCCGGCTCCTGTATCGCTGACATTTTTTCCATGCCTACTTAGTTGAAAAAACCCAAACATAACATATAAAGTTGCATTTTACTAATTTATTGAGCACTTGTTTCCTTTAAACAGTAACATTACTTTTATGTTTAATGTCTTTAATTTTATGTCACACTCAACTCTCATGAAGTTAAGTAATATTAGTGACTTCGCTGCCAGTTCTGTGAGCTTAATAGATAGGTTGTTACTTCTGACAAACCAATGATTACTACATCAGTTTCTCCAATGGTGTTTGCTCCCTTGCTGTTCTTTTTTAAATTCTGGCGGAAAGCAGTGGCCAGAAGCACTGTTAGCTTCTCAGGCCCATAGCCAGGATTTTGAAAGAGGGGGTTCTCAAGGCAGGAGGGTGGACCGTTTTGTCTGGCCAGGGGTTTGGGGGCTTCCTAGGTCCTGGGCAAAACCCTGGTGTGAGGCTTGGGGGGGGGGGGTCTAAGGGGCTGCTTTAGGGTTAGGGTTAGAAAGTCCCCCAGAAGCTCCTGATTAAACTTAAAAATGACTTTTGGTTATCTATTTTTCTTACAAATAAAATA
Organism: Porochilus rendahli; assembly: GCA_039654305.1. Taxonomy (NCBI): domain Eukaryota; kingdom Metazoa; phylum Chordata; class Actinopteri; order Siluriformes; family Plotosidae; genus Porochilus; species Porochilus rendahli. Next base: position 10,472 of record JBCNYG010099225.1, on the reverse strand, counting down.
TATATCTATACAGTGCTTTTACTGCAGTATGTAGAGGGATGTTTATTTATTAACAAAATGTTACAGCACTTGCTTTATGGTTTTCTAGGCAGAACAACCAAACAGGTACAATAACTACCAGTACTTAAACAGTAAAGCCATTTTCTGCTACAACAGGGTTCAACAACCTGCTACAGATATCAATCTGTCCAGTCCAGCTATGTTTGTTTGCAAGGACAAAGTTCACATCTACCCATGATCCTGTTACTGTATGTCTTTTCAGATGGCAACTCCTGAATATCACTATAAGTAGAAAGATAAAAGGAATGATCAGTTAAGGAACCTACTAAGGCAGAAAAACTGTCATGAAAAGGGGCTATAACTTCTTTTGATTATGTGACATTTCTGAAAATATCTGATAAATAAAGCATGATCACATGCAACAACACTTCCAGTGTTTTTAGAATATTTAACATAAGATAATGCTTAGCACTACAAATATGCAGGCATTGCCAACAATTTGGGGCTTTGATTGTGGATAAAAAGATTCTGAAAGCGTGAAACTTGCTGACAGGCTTGTTGACGTGCTCCGGGAGTATGGGATACCTGACCTGTTGCTACGGGCCATTAGATCTCTGTACCACCTGAGCCAGAGCTTGGTTTTCATTTCCAGTAGGGGTTGGGGTCTGCCAAAGCTGTCATTTGCCACCAGTTATGTTCATAATTTTTATGGACAGAATTTTTAGATGTAGCCGAGGTGTTGAGAGGTTCTGGTTTGGTGGCCATAGGATCTCATCTCTCATCTCTGCAGATCCTTTTGGCTTTATAGAGCCGGGACCTCCAGCTCTCGTTGGACGATTTGCAGCTGAGTGCAACACAGCGGGGATGAGAATCAGCACCTCCAAGTTCGTGGTTCTCAGCCAGAAAAGGGTGTAAGTAGTATGGAATGGGAGATTGACAGATGGATTGATGCAGCTTCTGCTGTAAAGCAGGGCTTATACTAGTCTGAAATGGTGAAGAGGGAGCTGAGATGAAAAGCAAAGCTCTCCATTTACCAGTCGATCTATGTTCCAGCCCTCACCTATGGTCACAAACTTTGGGTAGTGACCAAAAGAATAAAATCGCAGATACAGGCAGCTGAAATAAGCTTTCTCTGCAGGGTGGTGGGGCTCCCCCTTAGAGATCCAGAAGGTGCTCAGAGTAGAACCACTGCTACTCTGCGTTGAGAGTAGCCAGTTGATTTGGCTTGAGGGCATGAGGGCACCTATGGCATAAGCCAGTCAGCCACTCTTTCATTGATCTGTGAGGGCATGACAACATACAAAGGTTTCAGTTGGCCAGAACTCTTTATGCCTGAGAACCCCCAGATCTGCTAATTTGTCTAATTAAATGCTAATAAAAAAATTCTTGACTAGTTTCTTCATCATCATCGTCATCATCTTCTTTCACTTGTTTTGGGGTCAGGTCGGGGGGACAGCAGCCTAAGAAGTGTGGTCTAGATGTCCCTCTCCCCAGCCACTTCCTCCAGCTCTTCTGAGGGGACACCGAGGCATTCCCAGACCAGCCAAGAGAAATAGTCCCTCCATCATGTTCTGGGTCGACCCCGGGGTAACTTCCCATGTGGACATGCCCAAAACATTTGGACAGCTTCTTCCTCCAGCTCTTACGGGTGGACAAGAGGCATTCCTAGACCAGCCGAGAGACATAGTTCCTCCATCGTGTTCTAGGTCGTCCCTGGGGTCTCTTCCCAGTTGGACATGCCCAAAACATCATACCAGGTAGGCATTTGGGAGGCATTCTAACCTGATGCTTGAGCAACCTCAACTGGATCCTCTCAATGCCCGTGACCATAGGTGAGGATTAGGACGTAGATCGACTGGTAAATAGAGAGCTTTGCCTTTTGGCTCAGCTCCCAATTCACCATGACGGACCAGAACTAGCTCTGCTTTACAGCAGAAGTTACACTAATCCACGTGTCATTCTCCTGTTTCATTCTTCCCTGACTCGTAAACAAATCCCCAAGATACTTAAACTCCTCTACTTAGGGCAGGACCTCATAGCAGACACGAAGGGTGCATTCCACCGTTTTCCAGCTGAAAACCATAGCCACGGATTTGGAAGTGCTGATTCTCATCCTAGCTGCTTCGCACTCAGCTGTGAATCATTCTAATTAGAGCTGGAGGTCCTGGCTTGTTGAAGCCAAAAGGACAACATCATCTGAAAAAGGCAGAGACAAGATCCTATGGCCACCAAACCAGAACCCCTCAACGCCTCGGCTGTGCCTAGAAATTCTGTCCATTAAAAATATGAACAGAACTAGTGAAAAAGGACAGCCTTGGCAGACTCCAACCCTCACCAGAAATGAATTCGACCTGTTCTTACCAATGCAGACCAAGCACTGGCTCCAGTGGTACAGAGACCTAGTGGCCTGTAGCAACAGGTCTGATACACTGTACTCCCAGAGCAAACCCCACAAGATAGCCTGAGGGACACGGTTGAAAGCCTTCACTAAATCTGCAAAGCACATGTGGACAGATTAGGCAAACTCCCATGCCCCCTCCAGAATCCTGTAGAGTGTACAGAGCTGGTCGAGAGTTCTGCCACCAGGATGAAAACCACACTGTTCCTCCTGAGTCTGAGGTTCAACTATCAGTTGGATCCTCCTCTCCAGAGATGTGGTGTCAACTAAGACTGTCCTACAACATCCAGAACCCTGAGATATTCAGGGCGGATCTCATCTACCACCCGGAGACTGGACACAGAGGAGAGTTGTTTCTTGCCTTGCCTTAAACATTAAGACTGTGTCTTAATTCTGAAGTCTTAATGTGTGTTAATGTCCCAAACATTAAATGGAAGGCTGTTCCATAATGGTGGGGCTTTGTAAGTGAATGCTACACCCGACTGCCCACCCCAACCCCAACAGTAGTTTTCATTATTTGATGTATTAGTAAGTAGCCTGCACCTTCTAAATTGGCATGTTGGGTTCAGACTCAGGAGGAACAGTGTGGTTTTCATCCTGGTGGCAGAACTCTCCACCAGCTCTTGGCCTAGTTGTGCCTGTGCACTTTTGTGGCAATGGTAACACTCATTTGAATTTGCGCACATACTGATATTCTAACGTGTTTAAAGGAAATAAAGACTTGGACTTTTAAGTTATGCTTTAAACATTAATTTTCTTGGGTTGGTGCAAAAACCTAAGTAAAGGGAAAACCTATGTTCAAATTATAAGTGTACTGTTGCGGGCTTGTTGTGGTCCTGTGTCGGATTTGGTCAGTCCAGCTGCAAAAGAGTACCATCAGGGGAAACAAAGACGGTTTATTTGGTTCTGGCTGGGCCCACTCCTGTAATGTCGATGTGGCTGACAGAGATGGCCTTGGCCTAGTTGTGCCTGTGTTTGATATCTTTTTATTTGCCTTGGTGGTACTTAATCTGCTTCAATCTGCTGTTTGGTTAAAGAAGAGTGTCACAATATTGTATCAGAGTCTGTCTTGTGAATTGTGAGTTAATTGTGTGTGAGGTGTCAACCTGTATGTTAGAATGGTGCTGGTCACCTGACTACAGGTACCCCCAAGACATGTTGTCTTGTATGTGGAGTATTGGTCTAAGTCTGTAAGTGTGTGCAAGACTCCATGCTGGTGTTGTCCTCTGCTATATGAGGCTAGCAGGGGTTTTTTTTGTGCATTTTTTTTTAAAAAAATTTAAGTATTTGCTGCAGCTTCAATTTGTTTTCTCTTTTTTCTTTCTTTTTACTTAATTTTGCACTTGGATTTTGGTATTTTGACTTATTTGATTGGTTCATTTTTGTAAGCACTATTAAATGTTTTTCACTGATATTACTCTTGCTCTGATTTTTGTCCAAATCCGCACTCACATGGTTAATCTGCCACTTGGTTAAATCACATGTTTATAAACCTATTAGAACAATCAAACAGTAATGCATTACAGTAATCTAACTTTAAAGTAACAAAACCATAAACAAGTTCAGCATCATGCAGTTACATAATATTTCCTATTTTAGTTATATTCCTGATATGGAAGAAGGATATTCGAGTAATATTCTCTACACAAGCTTCAAATGAAAGATTGGGATTAATGACACCAAGGTCTTTTATTACTTCACATAATGAAACTGAAGCCCTGTCCAAAGTTACTACATAATCAAAAACATTACTTCTAGCTCTCTGTTATTCGAGCACAAGTACTTTTGCCTGATCAGAATTTAATAAAAAAAAGTTTAAAAGCATCCAGTGTCTAATGTCCTTTTCACAATTCTCAACTTTTTTAAGCATGTATCCCTCTTCTGGCTTAGCTGAAATTGTGTTGTCCATGCCGTGGATGGCCTCAAGTTCAGGGCCCTGGTTGACTGGGGTGTTGTTCGTGGAAGGATATCTTTGTGGGGGACTCATGACCGCTTCTCCAAGCCATAGCCTTACCGGTCAATTAAGTACTCAAGCGCCCCACAGCGCCGATGAGAGTCCAGGATGTCCGGGACTGCATATATAGGACCCTCATCTGTAGCCCGTGGTGGAGGGGGTTCGGCTGTCTCACACGACTCTGTTGATGGAGGAATCAAAGGTGAGTGATAAGATTTGTATTTTTTGTGCAAATTGTGGGATTTATTGTCCCACAACAAACACAAAACTGGTTAGAAAAGAAAACCTGCCACAAGGGGCGAACCAAAACTGCCAAACACAACAGATTCTGACACAAAGGGTCTGGATGAACTTGGGAGAGGTCGTGCGGAAGCTGAGGTAAGTCCGAAACGTTTGAAGGAAACACGTGCATTACCAACGAGGCTAGACAATGAAGTGTGTCTAGCGGGGGTTTATATAGTGGAGTTAATCAGATCTGGTAATGAGGTGCAGGTTATGATGATTAGTACTCGGGGGAGTGTGCTCGTGGTGTGTGAGAGTTGGGGAGAGAGTCTGCTCTAGACGTAACAGTAATGCACCAATCAGCAATTATGACAATGTATTCTGCCTAATTTTCTATTATATAAGCCTCAGTAGATGATAGATGAACTATGTAGACAAATATTTAACCATGTAAAGCCATGAACCATTGTGTACCAGCAAAATTACCATACTCAAAGACAAAATATTGCAATAACAATTTTATTATGAAGTCACAGATCTTCCAGCCTGTCCAAAGGGATTATGGGAATGGGGGTAGTGCCAGAAGGAGGAGGTTCAACTGGTGAAGTGGTGAATAGCTGGGGATGGGAGAAAGTCACGGCAGTCTGGGGAATGCCCCCATGAAAAACTTGGGGAGGCACTCGGTAAAGGAGAGAAATCCTAATAATTTACCTGGGTAGATTGATCCTGGGTGACAGGTGGGGTTTGGGTAGTGTGATCACAGGTGGCCACTGGAGGTTGAGGAGCAGGAAGAGTGGGACTGGAGTGAACCCCAGAAAAATTACCAGGCCAGCTGGCATGAAGAAACTCTAGGAACTCTGGAAAACCAGAATCAGCACAGGTCAGAGGATTGTGGCGATGATGAGATGATGTAGATCTCCTTCTGAAGTAAGAGCATTGGAAGGGCAGGGCTGTGACATAAAGGAAAATAAATGGAGGTTTGAGGGGAGATAAGCACCACCAAAGTGAACCATTAAAGCTCAACAATTAAATTAGGAAGATCCCTTAGGAAAAAAGTAACAGCAACCTAGTAATCGAGCTAGGTAATTTAATTATAGATGAACATACTATTACTGGACACAGCAACCAGAAATATGATGATGGTACACACCGGGGCAAAAGATATAAATATATAAACATAAAATGACTTACTAACAGATCTAGAAAGGATAAGTGTTGCTAACATATAAAATAAATTAGTTAGAAAAAGAAATGATCCACTATGACTAGGATGTATGTATTACCTTGAGAAGGGGGTAGGTCTGTCATGAAGTCCACTCCCAGGTGTGACCATGGATGCTGAGGAATGGGTAGCGGGAGGAGCTTCCCTGCTGGGAGGTACCGAGGTGTTTTTGCTACAAACCATTTAGCCATGGAAGCCAGTCCTGGCCACCAGTACCTCTTCTTGAGAAGTAAGAGGGTTGCTGTGGTCCCTGGGTGTCTGGTGCTGGTTGTGGAGTGCACTGCTTCCAGCAGGTGGGTATTTATTGCCAACCTAAGGGTGTTTTAGGTGGGGCAGTATCAGATTCCAGTGTGGTCTGGATTTGTTGTTCAGTATGGTAGTATGGTTGTGAGTTAGTCGGAGGTTTCATCAGTTTCAAAGACACGAGAAAGAGCATCTGCCCTGATGTTCTGAGATCCAGGAAAAATTGAACTGGGTAAAAAATAAGGCCCTGTGAGCTTGGTGAGGATTGAGTAGTTTTGCCTCCCGAAGGTAGCATAAATTTTTATGGTCCATAATGACCTAGAAGGGAAACTGGGCCCCCTCTAACCAGTGCCACCGTTTTTCTAGGGCTAGATTGATAGCTAAGAGTTCATGATTTCCCACGTCGTGATTCTGTTCAGCTGGAGTAAGTTTCCTCGAAAAGTAGGAGAAGTCGCTAGGTACCTCCTTGATGCCACTGTAATAAAACTGCCCCAACCCTGCAGGTCGAGGTACCTATTTCTACAACAAAGGGTTTGGTGGGATCAGGATATTGTAACACTGGTGCTGAGAGGAATGCCTCCTTGAGATGCATGAATGCTAGTCAGGCCGGTCTGTCCATTTCAGGGTCTTGGGCTTGTTGTGGAGACTAGTTATGGGAGCTGTCAAGATACTGGAATCTTTGATAAATTGACAATAAAAGTTAGTAAAAGCTAAGCATCTTTGTAAGGCCTTTATGGTCTCAGGTTCAGGCCAGTCTTTAATGACTTGGACCTTTCCCTCCTCTATTCAAACCCCCTGAGGACTAATCATGTAGCCCAAAAATTATATAGTGGTTTGGTGGAAGGTGCATTTTTTGGGAAGAGATGATGTTGGTGGAGGCACTGGAGAACCTCGGTCATGTGGATAACATTGGGCATGTTGGGAGGTCTGGAGAAAAGATTAGGATGTCATTGATAAACAAATCCAAAAGTCCAGCATGTCATGGAATATTTTATTCATGAACCCTTGGAAGACAAAGGGAGCATTAGCAAGACCATATGGCATGACCAAATATTCATAGTGGCATGTGGGTGTGATGAAGACCATCTTCCATTTGTCCCCTCCGCAAATTAACACCAGCTTTTAGGCACTCCGGAGGTCGAGCTTTGAGAACACAGATGCTCCTCTGAGTTGTTACAAGGCTGCTGGTACAAGAAGTAGTGGGTACCATTATTTAACTGTGATTTGGTTGAGAGCTCAGTAGTCTATGCAGGGATGGAGTCCTCCATCTTTTTGGAGGCAAAGAATAAGCTCGAAGCAGCTTGGGATGTTGAAGGACGAATAACCTTGTTATAAGGCTTGCTCCACATATTCCTTCATGGCCCTTCGCTCTGGTAGCGGTAAAGGGTGAATTCACCCTTTAAGTATTGAGGCCTCAGGGTTCAGCTAAATAGTGCATTCCCATGCCCGGTCGGGTGGCAGTTCAGCGGCAAGTCCAGGACTGAAGGCGTCATGGAAGTTGGAGTACTCCGGCAGGAAGTATACATCTGTCTGAGCTGCAGGGCTTTCTATGGAGGTGGTTCCTAGGTTGATGTATTTTTCAGTAGGGAAAAATGGGAAGTTTAGGAACACTAAGATGGAAGCAGATATTTCCCCAGCTCAGGATCTCACCTGTGGCCCAGGAGATTGTTACATTATGGGAGAATGATGGATGAGCCAGGGTCTCCCCAGGATGACATCAAGTGCTCCAGAGAGAGGGGGCGTGGCCTTGTTCAGTTCCGGTCTAGCCTTCCATAACGATCAGACTCCCTGAGACAAGGTTTTAGCTGATGAAACATAAAAGTATATTAATACAAATGTACAGGGCTTGGGAAGCCACAAGATAAGAAAAAGGTTTTAAAAAAATATGGTGTGAGTGTCTGGCTGAGCGTTCGGAGTGGGCGTGACAGAGACACATTATTAAGAGTATAGCACAAATTTCACTTCAAGCATTCAGTGCTGATCGAGATTCATGGGGTTTGATGGTGATCCAATCATAGTTGGTAATTCTGGTAGATGCTTAATGAGATAACATGGTGAAGTGTATTTATTACTACTAAAATGCATTGTGAGTGAGATAAGGTAATGATCAGAAATAGTTTCTGACTGTGAAACTGCAACTATATTTTACATATATTATGTATACCTAATCAGAAAATTAGTATTAAATCTATAGTGTAGCCAGCATTATGAGTGGGTCCTCTAACAGTAGTGTGCAGTGAAGATTATGCACAACCACTTATGTCTAAAAGAGCTCCTCATAAAAAGAAGTAAAAAATTAACTCTATAATTTTTTGGTGAAAATGTATTGAACAATGCTATTACAGGCAACGGGAACCAAAAAAAATTCCAACAGGTATATTGAGGTAAAAGCATGGCTAATACTTTTTACTGCACACATATGTATGTTCAGATTTACCCCTACTGAATCTAGAATAGACACGAACGCTGTTCATAATGGATTCTTTGGTTTATCAAAATGAATAATAAAGTAACCAACAATTAAAGCTTTATCTAAAGAAACAAGCAGGTTTGAAATGAAATCTGCAAATTTACTTAGTAAGTTCGGCCCTGGGGGTCAGTAAATAATAATTAAAGGAATCTACTATGTAGACATTTATTCCAGGAACATATGTTATGTTAGTATATAAAATTTCTTATGCATTATGCATTATATTTATGTCCAGATTTTTGTATAACACCTAAATTATCTGTATAAATAACTGCGATGCCTCCTCCTCTGCCAGTTAGACGAGGTTAACGCATATAACTGTATCCCGGAGGTTTCACGTCATTTAATGGTACATACTCATTGGGTTTTAAAGGCCTAGCTAATTTCACCTACCTGAAAATAAACCTTGAGGCCTGTATTAACCAGAGCTCTCTTAGGTCTCTCAGCAGGTGTCTCACACAAAATCTGTTCAACACGTGAAGCAGAGAAGAGCCGTGCTCCCTTAGGCTCATCACCTATTCTCCCTGCTGAGAGAGCTCTGATGCCAGAAGAGGAGTCATTATCATGACCCTCTGTAAAGTGTGAAAGTGTACTTCTAATGCTTAAATGTTCTTCTTCAGAGCATTAGGTACTGTACAGGTAAAATTATTGCCAATGACAGAGGAACAGCTGCTAAACATCATGTATTCAGCACACTGAGCAGGCTGAATGCTAGCCATGATGCTGAAAGCAAACCTTAGCCAGAGATTTGTAGATATTAGTTGAATTTCTATGCTTGCTGCCTTGCGGTGAAGAAAAAAAACTTTGTAAAAAATGTACATATAAAATAAGTAAAAAACTGCCATAACAAGAAAAAGGTACTCACTGATAACCACTATTAGTGTCATGGAGAGGTTTTAACCTCTGCTGACACTGGTCAAAGGCAGGGTACAGGCTGAACAGCTCGCCAACTACCATTATTACTGCATCTAGGAATCTCATTTCACAAAGTTCAATACACAATTTACAATATAAATTCTGTAATGGGCAAGTTATGCTGCAACTACAACTCTCCACTCAGGTATTTCAGTTGTTTCTCTTTCAGATAATGTTTGGACATTACTGGTTCCAATTATGCGTCTCTGGTTATTTTTCTTTATTGCCAGCCAGTTGAAACTGTTGCCCAGGGTGTGAGAGCTGAGAGATGGTGAGAACCAAAGGTGGACAGACCACCCTAAAAAGGTTGCAAAAAATTATTTGGTGGAAGCTTTGTGCAGCGTTTATTCCGTGAACAGTCAGACTATTTCAATTGTTTAATTTAATTTCATTTCATTTGTTTGCCTTTGAAAAGGCCATATTAGAAGTTTAAACGTTGGAACCATGCATGACATTAGCCTAACACTAAAGGCCACTACATTGGTCTTTGCTAAGGGTATGGGTCTGAGCATGGTCCTGTATATGGGCTCAATGGTCAATTTATTGTCAGTCTTTGGCCATGACACTGGCACGACATTGAAGACCTTCACATTGGGCTCTGGCATAGGCATGGAGGAGGGTCCGCTGTTTTCAGGGGACATGAGGCAGGTGTCATTAAACTTTTGTTAGGTTTCAGGCTTGTAAGTACCTTGTTGGGCGTATACAAATTGCAGTATTTATCCCATACAGTTTTCATTTCATACCATTTAGTATATCCCTCTCTCATGTAATTATAATCCCAACTAGGATCGCCTATGCCCTCAAAGATCATGCGGCGAGCAGAGGAGAGAAAACCGGCATCAAAGGTACCCTCTCTAGGGTAGGCAGGGATCTGAGGTGTGATCTCAGTCCATCCTGCTAAATTATCCAACCAGGGTACAACATAATAAGACAGCTCACATCTTTCCATCCAATCTTTAGGACTTTCACCCGTGTTAGGTTTTGGCCACGACTGACCCATGATTACACACACAGTAATTTAATACAATAAACAATTCCCCAAGTGACT
>JBCNYG010099190.1:0-15808 GCA_039654305.1 Porochilus rendahli | reverse complement strand
TGCGCAGTAGTTGATGTAAAAGTACGCTTAATGCGATAACGTGGTGAGGTGTATATATTAGTACTAAGATGCATTGTGAGTGAGATAAGATAATGATCTGAAATAGTTTCGGACAGTGGAATTGTGACTATATTTTCGATGTTTAGTCCAAAAGTTAGTATTAAATCTAGAGTGTGGCCAGCATTATGAGTGGGTCCTATTTAATTCTGATTAACCTCTACTGAATCTAGAATAGACACAAATGCTTTTTTGAAAGTATCCTCTGGTTTATCGTAATGAATATTAAAGTCACCAATAATTAAAGCTTTATCTAGACAACCAGGTTTGAAATGAAGTCTGCAAATTCACATAGTAATTCAGAGTATGGCCCTGGGGGTCTGTAAATAATAATTAAAGGAATAACCTGCGTGGGCATATTTACAGCGATGCCTCTTCCTCTGCCAGTTAGACGAGGTTGGTGTATATTACTGTATCCGGGACGACTCGCTTCATTTAAAGCTACGTACTCATTGGATTTTATCCATGTTTCTGTTAAAGACATTACACTAAATTCCTGATATTAACGATTTCATTAACAATAAGTGCTTTAGACGTAAGAGAAAACATTTAACAGTGCTGTCTTTAGTTCAAAGGTGCTGGCTGTAGATTCAGTATGATTCAAATTTATGTTAATAAGATTACTAAAACAAACTCTCTGAGTGTTTTTTACATTTTTGTTTAGTTCGGGGAACAGATACAGTTTCTATAGCATTGAAATTGACCTTGAGTGATGACTCTGTGCAGCTAGCAGATGCTTGGATTAGCCTGTTTGTCTCCTCTCTGGCCTTGGCTCTGGATAGTCACTGACTGACTAGTCCTGTTCGTAGACTATGTGCTATGCTACAAGAAATAAGAGCGGCACCTTTCCGAGTGAGGTGGATACCGTCCCGCCCTATCAGGCCAGGTTTATCCTCAAAAGTACTCCAATTGTCTATAAAGCCCACTTCGTTTTCGGAACACCACTTGGACATCAGGTAGTTCAGCAACCATAGCCTGCTGTAAGCTACATCACCACGCCGTATTGGGATGGGGCCAGAGCATATTACTGCATCGCACTTTGCCTTCACTAATTCACCCATTTCTTCTACCTCACCCATTCGCTCTGCTGCGAGGGCTCTAATGCAGGAAGAGGGGGGTTATTATCTCCGCCTAAGGCACCCAGACTTCCCGCTGCAGGAACAACACTACTCTCGCTCTCACTAGCCCTCTCTAAAGTCTGGATGCACACTTCTAACGCTACAATCTTCTCCGTCAGAGAGATAAATAGTGCACACCTATCACAGATAAAGTTATAGCTAATGACGGAGGGAGAATTACTAAACATCCTGCACTTAACACACTGAACAAGCTGAATGGTAGCCATGATGCTAAAAACATACCTTAGCTGGAGACTTGTGGACGTTAACAGGATATTAGCAGAGAAAATTTAGGGGAAAGTTGGTGTTCGAAGAAAGACTAAATAAAAAAGTGAAGTTAAACAACAAAATTAAAATGAAATCCCTAAAATCGAAGGGAGGAAGCTAGGTTAACAACATCGACAAACAATTGCCGGCATGTGATTCACAGAACAGGAACTCATCCCTGTGCACAGCTGCAACCTGATGAATAAGGAAATATCTACATGATTTGATGACAGGTCCAGTGTGTCTCCTCGCAGACTTTTTCTAGCAGTAACAGCATATGAACTCTACCACGCAATGTCTCTGGCAGAACTTTTTGGAACTTCTGCGGCATGGATTTACTCATTACTGACAACATTGTTCAATCTATGACAGTCCAAGCTGTGACTGTCTCTTACTGCGGATACACTTTGTGGAACTCTCATTTCACTACTAAGTTCCCCTCTTTTATGCTCTTTGGTGTCCTTGAATGCCGTCCCCTTTTAATTTGCATATGACTAAGAATTTTTTCCACTTAAAGTCATGTTCTTAGGCCAATTTGGCTCCTTCTACAATATTTCACATATATTTTTATTTCCCATTATTTCCTGTTCCTCCCTCAATGTGAAGTCATGTTTCCTGTTGTGAGGTGATTTTGTTCCTCCCCTAGTCCTACTTAATTTCCCCTTATTTCACTGCAATCTTGGGAGTTTTTATAAAAAATTGCAGCTTACTTATAAGCGCCAGCTTCTGTACTATCTTGTCATCTCTGAATTTTACTAAATACTTTTTAGTATGTTTGTTGTATGACAAGCAAACAAAATGTCTGGGTGGGTGGGTGCGATATAGGTCATAAATCCACAGTGGTAGAGTCACCGTAATCATTTGACGGGACCGTAACACAGCCCATATTCTTGACTTAGCCCATATTTTGAACCCTTGGCGGCAATAACATCCAAATCTTTGGGCTGCCAAAAAAACCTATGAAACGGGGTGTCGACTGGAGTCCTTCAGTCATTCCATGCCAGTTAAGCTGGCATTTCAAATGAGACGTCCACAAGTCATATTCGCAAAATGAAACAGTCACCACTTGCACAGTTGTGGTCTGAAGCACCTGGTCAGAGACGAGGTAACCATGGGCTTGTTGCGTTCCGAAAAGTTTCGCAATGGTTACAAACCATCCGCCCCCAGCGTCCAAAGAAACTAATAACCATTCAGTAGAAAACATGACAAAACCTGCATTTTGTTTTACTTCACATCGCAGTTCACTAAGCTTTTGCATGGCTTCATAAAAAGAGCCTCCTGGGGCAGTGTTATTAGGTATATACATACAGCACTGGTCACCGAAAAGCATACATACCCCGCCTTCTTTTGCCATCAACCAATCCAGCAATTGTCTGTTTTGAAATGTCATTGTACTGGTGGTGGACAGCTGTTTCCCTAAGGTGTGTACAGCATTGTCTGTGTGATGGGCTTTCAGGCTCAACTATTTTCTCGCTAGGTCCCTCTACTTTTGGTTCTAGTTCCCTTAGGGGCTGCTTCCCCTCTTTTCGTGTGTTGAATGCAGGTGCATCAGGATGATCCACATCTTCTGGATCGGTGTCTTTGTCTGAGTGGGCCAACTGCACCAGCCTGGGTCACGATGCTTTCCACTTTGGTCTTTTTCCAGCCGCCCTGCAACAATGATTTAAGTGATACCAATGTTCTCTGCCCTCTACCTTGACTGCTGTTGGTATTGCCAACACCACTTTAAATGGCCCTTCTCTGCATCCATGTTTCCAGGACTTTCTTTTGAATATTTTGATGTAAACGTAGTCTCCTGGTTTTACTTGATGAAGTTCTTCTTGTTCTACTCTTGCCCCTTGTGTGGCTGCACTAATGTGTGAATACAAAGTTCTGTGTATTTGTGTCAAATGCCTTAAATAGCTATTATATAATATATATTTTAAATATATATTTTCTAGCTGCTCCCGGTTGGGGCCCTTATAGGGTCCTCATGTAAACGCTACTGGCATTGGCCTCCCTGTGAGCATTTCGTGTGGTGTCAAATGTGTGTTTCTGATAGTCTGTGATCGCATTTTCATGAGTGCTAGTGGCAACGCTTGTACCCAGTTTAATTTGGTGGTTTCACAAATCTTGGCCACCTTCTCCTTTAGTTCACCCTTTCGACCATCTCTTGTGACTGGGGGCGATATGCGCACCACAAATAATTTGTTATGCATACATCCTCTGTTAGGCTTTTTATCACCTCTTTCACGAAATGGCTACCGTTATCTGAGCTTAGCTGATCTGGGATACCGAACCGGGGAATCACTCCTCTACATAGAAATTTTGCTACTGTTTTAGGATCTGTTCCGCTTCTCCTGGTTCTCCTGCCTATTACACATGTTTCTACACCTATTGCTGCCCTTTTAGCTGCCTCATCAGCTGCTGCACTCCCTCTGCTTACCCATTCCCCATCTGTCCTGTGGGCTTTGCATTTCACAATTGCCAGTTCTTTGGGGAGCATCATTGCTTGTAATAACTCTGAAATTGCCAGCCCATGTACAATGCTTGATCCATCAGCTCTCTGGAAACCTCTTTGTGCCCAGATTGGCCCAAACACATTACACACTCAATAAGCATAAGCTGAAGCCATATATATTGTGCATGCCTTACCAGCACCTAGTTTACAGGCTGCTCTCAGTGCTTTTATTTGATTTTTTATTAAATTTTGCCAGTTGGGCAGAACATGGTTGTGGTACTGTCATCATCACCAGTGCCTCGAATGTATTAGAATCATCATTAAATTTGACTACTGCATAAACCGCTTTGTTATCTTCATTGGTGCGATAGCATGATCCATCCACATAGAAAACATGCTGAGCATCAGGCAATACCTCTGCTTCCAGATCTGCTTTAGCTTTTGGGTATTTCTCTACCTTTTCAGTGCATTTATGTTGGTCACCTTCTTGTATGAGTATTATCCTATCTGCAGGATTTATTGTATGGCACCTTTCACTAGTTAATTCTGGGTCTGATAGGATAACATCATAACCTGTTCATTGAGCACTGGTTATTTTGAAGTTCTGACTAGTCAGCAGTGCATGTAACGCATGGGAAGTATATAGGGTCATTGGGTGCCCCATTGTGATTGACAATGCTATTTGGAAGGCAAATGCTGCTGCTGCCAATCCTTGATAACATGGTGGCATGCCCTTCTGCACATTATCAAGTGCAGTGCTATAATATGCTATGGGCCTTTTCCCCATTCCTCTTTGTTTCTGTGCTAGCACCGCGGACGCAAACCCTTTTCTTTCTGAGACATATAAATAAAATGGTTTCCCATAATCTGGACAAGCTAATGCTGGTGCTGAGGACAGCCTTTACCCTGTCAAAAGCCGCCTTTGCATACTCTGTCCAGTCCAATTTGGCACTTGATTTAACACTTGACAGAATTGCAATTTTTTCTTAGCTACTTGTGACCATTTTTCTCCAATATTTTAAGGACCATAACAGAATCCTGTACACACTGCTCTTTTGTTTGCCTACAAATCAAAAGATCATTCATGTATTGGAGGACGGTAGAGCTCACCTCCAGGTCAGCCAGGTCTTTAGCTAAGACCTGGGTAAAGACTGAAGGGCTTTCGCAATACCCTTGGGTTAATCTTGTATGTGTGTACTGCTGTCCCCCATATGTGAAGGTGAATAAGAATTGAGAATCTGGATGTAATGGTATGCTAAAAAATGAGGAACATAGATTACTTACTGTGTACCATTTTGTGCCTTCTGGGATGTTAGACAAGAGGGTGTGTGGGTCAGGGACCACTGGTTTTTCTGCTATTACTACTTTGTTTACTGGTCTTAAATCATGGACCAGTCTCCATTTGTCTGAATTTGGTTTTCTGACCTGGAAGATGGGAGTGATGCACTGGCTGTGGGAATTAAGACTCCTGCTTCCACTAACCCATCAATAGTTGGTTTTATCCCTATTATTGCATCATGTGACAATGGGTACTGCTTTTGATATGGTAAACATGCTCCTGGTTTAAGCTGTATCTTAACTTATTAAAGATAAAGATTTAAAATTCTGCCAGATCAGCATAGAGACATGGGGAACAGCATCAGTGACTTGGTACCAGTATCTGAGTTGTGGCGGTAGCTGGGTAGTGGCAGCGACCCCTAGGGGTCCTATCACAATGTTAATAGTCTTTAGAATATTTGTTGTTTGTGCTACTAAGTCATCCCACATGGCTTCATATTAGTCCTTTTTGTCATACATCATTGTACAGTGCCATGGGCATTGTACATTTTCGTTAGCCATAGTCGCCATTTTTCATATAAATTTCTTAGTCCATTTGGATAATTATTCAATTCCATCGAGTGTACTCTGTCCATTTCACATTTTTCCAATTTTGCTTCCATCATGATGGATTGCTGAATTAAACAGTCTGGGAGCTCTATCCACACTCCTGTTTCTCCATAGTGTATCTCACAGTGGCTCCCATTTTGCAGAGCACATCTCTGCCAAGCAAATTCGCTGGGGTGTCTTGGGAATATAGTATTGGTACTTGAACTATTATTTCTTTTGTCTTTTTCTTGTAGCTCAGTAAGTCGTGAATAAGTCTGTGTTTTCCCTGAGAAGCCTACTGTTTTTACTGCTTTGCTATAGAGGGGGGACTTTGAGCCTTCTCTTCCTATAGTTGTATATCACCTGTGTCAATCAGAAAGGATGCCCGAATCTGCCCTCCCACCATCACTAGGATGGTAGGTTCTTGAGCGGGGTGCAGTGAGGTCATATACTGCATCAGTTTCCTTGGCCCTGCCGCCCTTGGTTTTGTGGAGGATTATTTCTTTGGAGCATCAGCTGTCCTCCTTGTTGTTTTGGATAGTCACGTTTCAGGTGATTCGGGTCTTGGCATACCCAGCATCCTTCTCCTCATCCTCCTTGGTTCATTGGGGCTCTCACTCTTGGAGAGTGTTGCCATCTTCCTTAGCCACGTCCTCTTCCTAGACCCCAACCGATCTCTTCCTAGACCCCAATTGATTCTGAGGTGGGTATTTTTGGGTCGGAGGATACATTGGCATAGGTGGAAGTGTATAGTAGGTCGGTTGTACTTGTTATGGCGGATACATTGGTGCAGCTGCTGGCTGCGGTACTGGGGGTGCTCGTTGAGTAGCTGGTTGTGGCATTGGCTGTATCACCATCACGGCTGCTTGCTTTGCTGTGTTTTCTTCCTTTTTCTTTTCCATGGTTTCTTGCTTATTTAGAACCAACTCTCCCAGCTGGGCTTTGTGAAGCTGCATTATCAGTCTCTCAGCTGCTTTCTTTATTTTCTTTTCTCTCTGTGTGTACCTCTCAATGCAGTGTATCACGTGTGCGTTAAATGAGAGCCATGGCATTGTGTTTAGCTCTTCTATGTCTGCGAGCTTGTCTTGAACCTCTTTTGGCATTGCATTCTTTACCATAATGCGAAAGAGTGATTGGGTAGTGGGCGATTCATCCCATGTATTTTCCATTACCTCTCCAGGCCCTTTGTAACTTTAATATGAATTCTGCCATATTCTCATTTTCTCCCAGTGTTATCTTTTCCACTTTTCATGGATCCGGTCTGGTTGGGTATGCGTGTCTTAGGGCCCCCCAAAGTTGGTTTTGGTTGTTGTTTATCATTCTTGCATCATATCCTTGGTCTTCGCCTGCTTTGTCCAAGCCAGCATTTTTGAACATTTCAATTATCTTTGCCTTTTCCAGTGTTTGTGACCATATTGCTTTGATGTCTTGTCCCATTGTTTGTTCTTCAAATCTTGTGATCCATCTTTGTGCCCCTTCACAGATACTTGGCAGTCAGCTGATCAGTCTTGAATGACCATGGTACATAGGCCACATCATGGCCTTTCAGTATTACAGGTGCTTGAAAGCCTGTTGGTAGCTCCGACTCATTTACTCCTGGAATCACTTCATCATCTTCTTTGGAGTCACTTTCTGTGTCTTCCCGTTTACTTTGTCCGAGCATGTCTGACCTCAGCTTCATGGATTTAATTGGGAACACCTTCACTCCTCTTTTCTTGGTTTTGGACTTTATATTGATATCACTCAATCTTCGGCTTGCCTCGTTCAGCTTTTCCTGCAAGTGTTCTCGATTCCTCTGTATGTCTTCTTTGAGCTCTTTCAGTTCCTTTTTATCCACTTTTTGTCTTATTCTATTGTTCACTGCGTATTCGCTCTGTGCTTGCTGCATCCCATACATACTCTGTTGCCATTCTCCTCTTACTTTTCCTTCATATTCTATCTATTGTTGTATCTGGTTTAGCTGTCTGTTCCTTCCAGGGCTTTGTTCACCTTTTTGTGTGACTCTAGGTCCAGCTTGCTCACCTGCAGGAGATTATGTTCCACTTCAGCCACTCGGTCGTTTACCCTTTCCAGCTCGTGGTCAATTCGTGACTTTACAGACAGGGTCAGTATCAGCTTTCCTTTCACATGGTACACATCTTTTTCTTCCTCATCAATCCTACTTACTTCTGAGCATTCGCTATTCCAGGACTTTCTTCTATCTCTCAATGATTGGAAGTTCCATCCTTCCCCTCTGATCATTTTGTATTGGCATTCACCATCGTTCTCAGCTCCTTGGCTGTGGTGATGTTTGCCTGCTCCATCTTCTCTTGGCATACGGTTTGTTTGCATTTTTTCTCTCATCACTGGAGTGCTTGTCTGGTACACGTAGCCTAATGGGCTTCACAGCAATATGTTTTCAGCAAGATGCAGCTCGGGGTATGATTTAGTCTTCTTTAAATGTTCTTCCTGCCCACTCATTCTCCCACACCATGCTTTCTGTGGCTCCCGTTGCACCCTCTTCCACTCTGGGGAGCTCTTTCCTTTGTTCTTCGCTTTGCTGTCCTATTGCTCCATTCTCCTTGTCTTTATCCTCATGAGTGTTCCATGCCACCGTGCCCCTGAACTGCCCATTTCCTTCTTCGCTCTCCTGTGGTCTGTATATCACCTTGCCTCTGAAATGCCCATGCACTATTTCCAAGTTGACCTCTTGTGTTTGTCCATCTTGCAAAAGGACTGGATATATCCCTGCCACACAGGGGACAGGTGTTTCTCTGTAGGGGGTGGCTTTTCCTGCTCCGCGAGCTCTTCTGCCGGTGGGTCTTTTTTAAAAAAAATTTTCAAATTTTATTTGTCACATACAAATTATACACAGTACAATATGCAGTGAAATGCTTAGTATGACTGTCCAAGAATAGAAAAAAAATAATTTTTTTTTAAATAGAAATTTTTGACAGAATCCCAGCTGACTGCCTCCCCCTTTAAGTAGTTCTTGCATAGTTTGGAGTGTTTTGGGTCACTATGCTGTTGTATGTACAAAGTGTCTCCAATCAATTGCCATACACAGTGTCTGGCATTGCAAAATGGGGTGATAGCCTACCTTGCACAAGAACCCTTCTACCCTGCACAACTCCAAATATTCACCTCGCCTAAGGAAGGGCAATTTTATTGCTTCTTTAATCAGCACAACAGTTATCATTTGTGCTGACATATTAACAAAAGGGTTTTATAATTATTAATTATGCCTTTAACATGACCTTGGATTAGCGGACACAATGTGCCATTTGAACACAAGTGTGATAGTTACTAAAAACGGTCCAGTGGACCTCAATTAAGATATTCCATTAAAATCCAGGCATTTCTACCAATAATAGTCATGTACAACATTAACAGTGTCTAGACTCTTTCTGAACAAAGTCATCTTTTAAAAATTTTTTAAATGTGCTTTTCTTTCAAAAACAAGCAGTTTCTAAGTGACCAGAAACTTCGAAGGTAGAGTGTTCACTGGGAGTGAATAGCACTGAAAAATAAACACTGAAATTTTGTTGTATCATGCACACTGTAAATAAGTGCTCTAATCTAATAAAAAGCACCATCAAAACTGGGGGAGATTACTTATCAGCAAAATAGTGTTCTTAGTCTTCAGCTCTTAGTAATGAATGAACTCTGGAACCTTCCACATTTTAAAATGTGCAGTGAAGCGGTGGCTGAGTCTCTGCATGAACCTGAACACATACCTGCTTTAAACAAGGACATGCTGAACAGTTCAACTATACGGTCACAGTGTGGTTAGAGTGTGTTACACAGTGTGTGTGTGTGTGTGTGTGTGTGTGTGTGTGTGTGTGTGTGTGTGCGTGTGTATGTGTGTTGGGATCCAGGAGCAGTTAAACTCCACACAACCCCATGTTCATTCTCTGCACATGAATCAGGTTTAATTTCGTGTCCCTGCAGGGTATATGGTTGCGTCCCCGTGACAGATTACAGCTCAATGACCTGTTTAATAATGGATGACAGAGGACACACTGGTAGCCATCATCTCTGACATTTCCTTTTCCTTTCTGATATTTCTGTGTGTAATGAATGGTATTCCTAACTAGTGGCAATTCTATTAGCACCCTACATTACACCAAATTAACTCGTCATGCCATGATAGACACAGAGACAGAGCGAGGTCAGACGTCCACAGCAGACAGTCAGACAGAGTTTAATCTGAATTCTCAAGATGGGATTTAATTACAGAACCCACAGAGCTGCAGAGTAAAACCTAATCTGGACAGAGAGACATAGAAACAGAAAATGTAAATAGTTGCCACATTGTATAAGGAGAAACCAGTAACAGAGCTGACATTCTGTCTTCATTCTTTCCTATATCTTCACAGCTTCTTGTGTTTGATGGGTCAAATCACAGACATAATCAACGAACAAGCACTGAGGATGCTACTGCTCTATTTAAGTGTTTAAGTGAGCAAAATGTTCAATCCTTTTTACAAGATATTTTTTTCAACAAATAGTAGAGCTAGAAATCTTTTAAAATGACACAAAGATAAAGGTTTATACAATTTTACAGTCTATACTTCAGACTGAGTAATTAATCTCTGGTCATTTATTTATTGCTTTAGTTTGACATATTTTTATTGCATTGCACACAAAACTCATCTGGTACACCCTGTATGACACACTATCCCCCCGCTACCCTGACCCCATCCAGTGTTGTACACAGGTATGAGAAATTTCATACTGTACTAGACCATTATGTCTGTTTCATCAGGCTGCTGGCAATAAATCAGAAAACCCAGCTCTTTCTACAAGTGCAGTGTTTTTCAACGACAACAATACTCTGTATCTTAATACAGTTTGTTTGATCACAATATATATTAAACGTTCTCGGTGTGAAACCAGGGCCTGTTTAGATGAACACACACAAAGCTCTTCCTCAACAAGCATCTTGTTTACAGCAGCTCTGCAGGCAGGTGGTATTAACGTCTCTGCCACAGTGTGGGACTTTTTTGATTTAGCTTTGAGTTCAGCAACTACACAGCTTTGAGGGCCCTCTCTCATTCACCTTTGTGGCTTTTCTCATAAAAGTTTTCGGTTTCTCTGGGTTTTCACGCAGAACAAGTTAGTCCATCGGCTTGTTTTGAAGTAATGGGTGTTTTGATTGGAGATGGGTTTAAGCTTGCTCATCATCGTGGCACTGTTGGGCTTCTCGCCACACACCGAGCTCAACGGAGTGGGTGTCGTCACATCCCGGTGAAAGTAAAGCCGAACAAAAGATAACTTTCACTGTATTGCCTCGAGCTCACTATCTCTGCTTTCTTTTGACCACCAACTCATATTAGGGACCTCATCTGGGTCAGAATTTTGCCCAGGGCCCAATTCGGAGTTTGCACTTTTTTCTTTTTAAAAACCTGCATGCGTCATAACGCCGACAGTGGCTGGAATTCCCCGTCCATCAAAGATGCCTTCATCAATAGGCTCAATGACCAGATCAAGATCAAGGACCATCTTGCCCCACTCAAGACTCCAGCCAAGTTTGAGGTTCTGGTCAACCTGGCGATTCGAATCGATAACTGGCTTCTGGAGAGGGAGTCGAACGTTGCCGAGCCGCCAGGGGAACCTCCACACGCTGGGAACATGTGGTGGGTCTTTGGTTCCTTCACCCAATGCTGAGCAAGCACACTGACAGTGGTCACGCTATTCATTAGAGGTAAAGCTATTCCCATGCAGGCATTTATTGACTCAGTGGCTAACAAAAGTTTAATGGATTTTTCTTTGGCCAAAAAATTTAAAATCCAGACAGAATCCCTCTCTCAACCCGTCTTCGTCTGATTGCTTTTAAGTAGGGTCACCCACATTACGGAAACTCTCACCATGATTATCGGAGAAACACCTTGTTAGTTGAACATATCATCACTTAATATTAGGGTTTCCGTGGTTGAAAGCCCACAACCATTACATAATCTGGAAAATGGGAAAGATTAGGATCTGGGACCCTGTCTGTAGTTCGTCCTGTCTGGTCCCGTCCCCTTCTGCTCACAGATCCTCTGGAAAGAAGGCTAACCCGGATACTGCACTGGCTGAGAAAGTCTTGAGTTAAACCAAAGCCAAAGGGACAACCCTTCCCCTCATCGGACTTGGGACTGTGCGATAGACCTCTTGCCGGGTGTGCCCATTCCCAAAGCTAGACTGTACGCCATCTCTGGTCCTAAAAGGAAGGCCATGGATGACTACAATGAGACCTTGCTGCGGTCCGTTAACATTCACCATCTATTAAACAGCTCAAGATAAAGAAAATGTACCTTTCTGAGCACACAAACTCAAAACATGTATCCAAGCTTACAAAGGCATGGCTTCAGATAAAGTTCAGTGTTTTGGAAAGGTCCGATCAGATGTTAAACCTATCAAAAAGCTATAAGTGACATGACGAGTGTGTGTACAGGAGCCCTTCACTATCTAATAGCGTGAAGTGTCCTGTGTGTGTTTTTGTGTGTGTGTGTGTTTTGTTTATTTAACTGTGTTGTTTTTTTTACATATAAAAACATCACAAGCATAACCTGTGATATGAACAGTTGTGTGAAAACATTTCGTATCTGTTCTGTAGTAATCACAACATAAATGGAAGATTCTCACAAGGAAAGAAGGCAAAGAGACAAATAATTGTCTCTCTCTCTCTCTCTTTCTCTCTCTCTCTCTCTCTCTCGCTCCTTGTGTGTGTGAGAGAGAGAGGGACAGAGAGCAAGAGAGAGACCTTGCCTTGTCCTTTAGGAGCTTTTAGGCTGCTGCTTCCTGTTTTAAATGATTTTTGTCTAATCAGTTTAGAGTGTGTCAGCGTTCCACAACCACATTTACATTGATCTATGTTTGTGTGTGTGTGTGTGTGTGTGTGTGTGTGTGTATGTGTGTGTGTGTGGACACTGCCAGGAGACACTGACATGCTTCAAGCTCAGTGCATTTGTAACAACCACACACTCTTTGCATTTCCCGGCAAAAACATGGGCAATGTTATTTCCATAAAGAGTCTGTGTTTGTGTGTGTGTGTTTGTGTATGTGTTTGTGTGTGTGTGTGTGTGTGTGTGTGTGTGTGTGTGTGTGTGTGTGTGTGTGTGTGTGTGAGGAAGACAAAAAGAAAACTTTGTGTGTGTGCTTTTGTTTTAATCTCAGAGCTGTTTGGCAGGAGATCAGAGCAGAGAAACACTTTATCCAAACCCATAATCACATCTATAGTATCACCTACAGCTGCACATTACAGCCACACCAACAGCCCTGTCTATAGTTAAACTTACCACCACATTTGAAGCCCTACTTACAGGTACACTGACAACCACATTTAAAGCCCTGCATAGAGCTACACTTAAAACTAAACCTACAGTCCAGCTACAGCTACACTTACAACCACACCTACAGTCCCGCCTACAAATACACGTGCAGCCCCACCTACAGCTACACTTACAGCCAGAGCTTCAGCCCCACATACAGCTACACTAACAGCTCCACCCACTCAATGACAGAGTAGGGGAGTGGTGGAGGCCCATTCTGATTGACGGTGGCCTAACAAACTGACAAATTGTCCTGTACCGGACGCTGCAAAACAGACTAACCATGATACCGCTTGAATTTCCTCCATCCGTCTGATGCTGGATTTCTAGAACTCAAATGCTTTAGAGATAGTTTTGTAAACATTTTCAGCCTGATAAGCATCAACAACTCTTTTTCTGAGGTTTTCACAAATCTACTTTGTTTGAGCTGCAATAAAGAAACACAAACCTGTTGTGAAGGTCAGATTTTTACAGTTTAAAAAAATAAATAAAATAGGGTGCTCATTCACACTTGATTGTCATCCAACTGACTGAAAACACAGTCACTAATTTCACTTTTCAATTTAACTGCTCATCCAACACTGGATTATTTTCCTCAATAAATAAGTAATCAAATATACTATTTTTGTCCCATTTGTATAATTGGGTTCTTTGTGAAAATCTGCCAGTGTTTTAGGTTTGATTCTTGTCCAGCAGATCATTGCATAAGTTTATTTCTGTTGAGGGACAGTGTGGTGTGTCTTCGTCCTGTTTTACACTTTAATGCGTTATTAAAAGCTCCAGGTGACTAATAAGCAAATGGACTCAGAACCACTTTAATTAGCCATAAACACATTAAGCTAAGAGACTGTAGTGCTAAATCACATAGTGATGCTGGACCCATGCCAAAGGCGTAGTGCAAGAAAGAACTTAGTGTCATAATATCACTGATACCAGTAATGGAATAAATTTTTCTTTCTGATAAACAGGAATTAGATCAAACACAGCAGCACTGATAGGAATCATCCTCTTTAGTCCTCACCAGTTCCTCGTGTTCGTTGATGTGTGAAAGACCAAACAGATTCAATCAGTTCTTAATTTAGCAATTTAACAAAGTACAGCAGAATAACTACAGTACATGTGATCTTGTATGCGGCCGCCTTTCACAAAGTCTGTGTGATCCAACCTCTCAAGCAATCAGATGATGTGAACCCCGTCTGTGACTTTAATGTCTTTAATGTCTTTGGGGCGTTTCCAGGTTGTACATTGGTTATGTGTGTTGTCGTCTCAGGCTACCTCTATGTACACGTCTTGTGCCACTAGGAGCCAACGTGGTTGACCTTTCTTGACCTTCACTTGACATCACAGTTCATATGTCTTACATGATATGGAAAATAAAGAACAAAATTTTATGGAACATAGATCCTGCCTCACAAAACAGGAACGTAACCTCTAAACATTCACATCATATAAACCCAGCGTAGGCTAATGGATTTCATCAGTAAGTGTTCAGTAGACACTGCTGTCTTTCTCATAGAACTGGGGAGACTAAATTTATGTTAACTGGGAATTTTCCTGTACAGATACAGACACAGTGACACTTTCACTGTATGATTGTGAATAACAGAGTACAACTATTTGACATTGTAACAGCATGAGTGTTTATTTTCATTAAGGGCTATATTTGTATGCACATATGCTGTGTGGTGCAAAGACAATAATCTCTGCCTGAATGTGGAGAAGACGAAGGAGATTGTTGTAGTGTTCAGGAGAGTGCATACCCAGCATGCTCCCCTTACTATCAACAGTGCTGCAGTGGCGAGAGTGAGCAGCACCAAGTTTCTGGGGATGCACATCTGTCCTGTCCTGGAGCAAGAGTACAGCTTCGCTGGACAAAAAAGCCCAACAGCTCCTGTACTTCCTCCGCAAACTGAGAAGAGCAAGAGCCCCAGCCCCCATCATGCACACCTTCCACAGAGGCACCATCGAGAGCATCCTGACCATGCATCACGGCTCCTGCACCATGTCCTGCCGCAAGACTCTGCAGCAAAGGGTGAGAGCAGCTGAGAGGATCATTGGTGCCTCTCTCCCTTTCCTTATGGACATTTACAATACCCGCCTCACCTGCAAAGCCATTAGGATTGTAGGTGACCCCACCCACCCATCTCACAGCTTCTTCAACCTGCTGCCGTCAGGGAGGAGACTGCGAAGTCTCCGAGCCAAGACCAGCAGGCTCAAGGACAGTTTTATCCACCAGACAGTCAGGAGGCGCAATTCCCTCCCTACTCTCCCCCTTCGTCCCACTCAGCCTCATGCCACAGACTGTGCCAGCACCCCCCCCCCCCACAAGCGCCCCCCATCCTTCAGCATCAGACACTTTTTTTTTTTTGAACACAGACCTCAGGGACTGCACATTTCACTACCTCACTACCTCACAGTATGCACAATAGATCTGTTATTTCTTAATTTCCTTTTTTTATTTCTTAGTTTCATTACTACAGGTTTATTTTATGTCTAAAAATGTCTGTTATTATTATTTTTTAATTTATTATTATTTTTTGTCTACTTGCACCGTGGGTCTGAGAGGACTGTAAGTTCATCTGTGCTGCATGTCATGCATGTCTGGCATATTTGACAATAAAGTTGACTTTAACTTTGACTTTGACTTTGAGAATGCAAACAACACTATGTATTATGTGGAGACTTTTCGCTGCTGGTGATATAAACTCTCTCGCTGCAGTTATCTAGGACTTACAGCTGTGGTAGAACCAACCGGACTACATGTT
>JBCNYG010099161.1:0-15844 GCA_039654305.1 Porochilus rendahli | reverse complement strand
CTGTGTAAAGCTGCTTTGCGACAATGTCAATTGTAAAAAGCGCTATACAAATAAAATTGAATTAAATTGAATTGAATAGTAACAAGGGTTACAGAAATTGGCGAGCCAGCTCTGAAGAGCCTTTTGAGTGTGTAATTGTCAGATTTATTTTGTGTGTAAAAATTGCTAAAAGTGGGTGCCCAAGAATGTAGGTAGAAATGAAAATCATAACGCAAGAATCTGTTGAAATCCCTTACTCAGTCGTTGTCAGTAGGTTAACTGAGACAGATAGTGATGAGGAAGTTTCCACTTATCTCCAGAAACATGGTTCAATTAAATGCTGTTTACGAATAGATGATCTCAAATCAGATTTTCATAGACACCTCATTGTTAAGTTCTCACATAGCACTGCTATGAAGTCACTAGAGCCCTTTTTGCCCTTAACATTTCAAATTCCCACCCAGACTGACACTGTGTGTGAAGTGAAAAGCCTGGCAAGCATTTACATTCTCTATGCCTGAAGCAGGGCTACCAAAACATACATGGAACAGCTGTGTGACATTGACAGACTGAGTGGAACTTCCCCAGAGCAAATGCTGAAAGAACTAGCACATCTTATTTCCACTACAGTCACCCCGCTGCCCGTTTCTTTTCACTCTCAACCAGAACCTTCACCTAAGAAGAAACCATTTAACCAGGAGAATGTTTCATTCTGTCCATGCCCTCATCCTGTGAGCCCTGCTGATCCCACAGCTAGGAAACCTCCCCACAATGCAGTTCCGTCTATTACTTCTCCAACTCCCACAAAAAATCTGATTGCTGAAATCTTGCCGCCGACGCCGCCAGCTGTTGCTTGTGGCATAACACAGCCCACCATTGACTTTAATCCACCCAACATCCAACGAATGGTTGTTTAGCACGTCGTCCGCAGTGGTGACGGCCCATCGCACCTCACTCCACCACGTAGGCTTAGTTTTCTCAGGAAAATGTCCACGTCCTAATAATGAAGCAGATTATGACACATGGCGCACAAGTGTTGAAATCCTTGTGAAAGATCCCTCAGTTTCCTATTCACATTGCACGCATCGCATCCTTGATAGTCTCCTTCCTCCTGCTTCTAAGATGACTAAACATCTCGGCCCACAGGCTAAACCTCTGGCCTATCTTGAACTCTGCTTATGAAACAGTTGAGGATGGTGATGAACTCTTTCCCAGATTCATGAGTACTCTTCAGAATTATGGGGAAAAGCCATCCGCCTTCTTGCAGAGGTTGCATGTGGCACTAAACAGGACTGTGAGATGTGGTGGCATGCCCTCCCCATGACTTTGATCAGCAGCTTTTGAAGCAGTTCTGCCAAGGGTGCTGGGACAATGCCCTACTAGTTGATCTTCAGCTTGAACAATGGAAGGGGAATCCACCATCTTTTGCCAAACTGTTGCTGTTAAGGACGGAGGAGGATAAACAGGCAGCAAAAGTAAGTCTCTTGAAGCAGCATTTGGGCAGCACCAAGCCTGCTTATAGGGTTGGTAAACAGTGTGTCATGTCCCACTTACAAACGACACATTCTACAACTGATTCGAACTTTGGCACTAAAGTTGAGATAATGAGGAAACAAATAACCGATATTAGTGCCCAGGTTAATTGCCTAACAGCCGAGAGCCAAAAACTGCCTAAACAGAAAGTGAAACCCCTTGTCTCTAGTGCCAAAGCTTAGGCTCAACTCACGAAAAAGAAAGATGCAAGTCAGCAGAGCCCCACAGTCAAAGTAAGCATCAAGCTGCACCCTTGGTATTGTTTCCAGTGTGGTCAGGATGGCCACATTGCCTCCGTTTGTGATAATGAGCCAAATCCATCCCTTGTAGCAGAAAAGGAAAAACAGCTGAGAGAAAGACAGGCTAGGTGGAAGGCCTCTAATCCCCTTGGCAATAAGGTGCAGTTAAACTAATATCTGCTCCCATAGAGGGACATATGGGAGCAACACTGGACAAACCCAGTCCCATAGTTAGAAAACTTACAAGGAAGGTAACTCAAAAGAAGAGGAAGCCCATTACCCTTCCTCGTGGCCTTGTGGGAACTAAAACCACAGCTCAAGTAACTATTGCGGGAAAAGACATTAGTTGTCTTTTTATGTCCTTTTATGAAAGACATCTGTCAGATCTGGCCATCCATCCTTTGGACGATCTCCTTGATGTGAAGGAGGCCAATAACCAATTAGTCCCTTACTTGGGATATATTAAGCTTCATGTTACATTTCCCAAAGACTTTGTGGGGACTGAAATTGAAGTCCACACCTTGGCTTTAGTGATTACCCATCTCTGCTCTGAACCCAATGAGCAGGTGTTAATTGGCACCAGTACCCTTGATGCCCTTTATGCTGATTTTCAAGATAACCTGTGCCTTTCCACCTTCCAGCCACTGCCCTATGGCTACAGGGCCATCCTCAAAATTCTCAAACTGCACCAGGTTAGCTCCACCAGTGGTGTTCTTGGTTGTGCAAAGATGGTTAGTAAGACATCCGAGGTTGTTTCTGCAGGACAGACAGTCATCTTTGAATGCATGGCTAATATCCCTAAGGCTCATTCTGAAAAGTGCATCCTCATTGAACAGCCATCAGCCTCTTCCTTGCCCAGCCACCTCCTGGTCTTAGCTTGCTTGGTCAGCCTGCCAAAGAAACAACCATGCCATCTACCTGTTGTCCTAAAAATGAACATGACATTTTCATTCTGACAAAGTCAAACACTGTATCAGGCTCAGTGATGAAACAACTTACAGACCATGACTGATATACCCCCATGATGTGGATTCGGTGAGAAAACACCTACAGGAGCTCCTCGACTCAGGGGTTTTTCGGGAGTCTGAGTTCCTGTTTGGTTCTCCCATTGTTGTCGTCAGGAAAAAAGGTGGCTCTGTTCATCTTTGCATAGACTTCAGGAGGCTAAATGTTCAGACGAATAAAGATGCATTTGCCCTCCCAAAACTCATAGAGACATTCTCTGCACTCGCTGGATCAAAGTTGTTCTCTGTTCTG
The DNA here is from genome assembly GCA_039654305.1 of Porochilus rendahli. Lineage (NCBI taxonomy): Eukaryota > Metazoa > Chordata > Actinopteri > Siluriformes > Plotosidae > Porochilus > Porochilus rendahli. The sequence goes on along the minus strand of JBCNYG010099161.1, from coordinate 12,836 downwards.
GACCTTAAGTCAGGTTACTACCAGATTGAAATGGAGGAATCAGATAAGCAAAAGACAGTTTGTCTGCCCATTAGGGTTTTGGAAGTTTAACAGAATGCCACAGGGTATAACAAATGCACCCTCAATATTCCAACAATTGATGGAGATGTGTGTCGGAGAGATGAATCTAAAGGAGGTTGTAGTGTTCATTGAGCATGAGCAATGCTTGAAGTGTGTTTTACAAAGACTGAGAGAATACGGGTTGAAGTTGGCACCAGGAAAATGTAAGCTTTTTCAGACGTCGGTCAGATATCTTGGCCATGTGGTTTCTGAAAAGGGTGTAGAAACTGACCCAGAGAAATTCAAGGCCCTGACAACTTGGCCTATCCCCACCGACTTGAGAGAGCTCCAGTCCTTTTTGGGTTTCCCTGGGTATTACTGAAGGTTCATACAAGGGTATTTGCATGTCATCAGGCCCCTTACACAGCTAACCTCTGGGTATCCACCACTTAGGAAAGGCAGGAAAAAGCCTAAGAAAGCAACAGGCCAAGAGTATCACAACCCAAAACAGTCTTTTGGTCAAAGATGGATGTCTCAGTGTCAGGAGGCATTTGACCTGATAATTCAAAAGTTGACTTCAGCTCCGGTTTTGGGTTTCGCAGACCCCCAGCTTCCCTCGGTGTTGGGGCTGCACTGTACCAGGTGCAGGGTGGAAAACCAAGAGTCATAGCCTTTGTTAGCCGAGGGCTCTCAAAGAGCAAAAGAAAGTATCTGGCCCATAAACTTGAATTTCAGGCCCTCAAGTGGGCAGTTACAGAGAAATTTTCTACTATTTATTTGGCATGGAGTTCACTGTGGTTAGTAATAGTAACCCGTTAACTTGCCTCTTAACATCGGCTAAGTTGGACGCAACAGGATATCGGTGACTGTCAGGCCTGTCAACCTTCTCTTTTTGACTTCAGTACAGAGCTGGCAAGCGAAACTTGGATGCTGATGCCTTATCTCACCGTCCTCATGGCCCACCAGAGGACGATCCTGCCTCACAGAAAGAAAGCAAGAGAATCCGGCAGTTTGCTTTGCACCATCTGACACACCACACTCTGTACCTCAGGAGGTAATTCAAGCCATCTGCGACCGACACATCGTCACCAGTGTCAAAGGTGCTAGTGCTGAAAGTCCCAACCCTGGGTTGACCCTAGTTGAATCCCTTTCCAACCAGCCCACTGCCATCCCAGACTGTTTTGAAGAAGAGCAAGTGGATGGATTCCCTTTTGTCCCCACATTTTCCAAGGAGGAACTGAAACAAAAGCAGAGATTAGATCCAGCAATCAATGAAGTGATAATTCAAATGGAGACTGGCAAGACCCCACCTCTCAAAGGAGAGCTGCCAGAGCTTCTCTTACTACTGTGTGAGCTAAACAGGCTGGAGCTGCGGAATGGAGTGCTCTATAGACGGTGGCAAGACTGCCCAAACCTCACCTTCCAGCTAGTGCCATGCAACCACGCAGAGCCTCCATAATGACATGGGCCATATGGGAGTCAAGCGGACAGTCAATCTGATACGAGCCAGGTTTTACTGGCCAAAAATGTATGTGAGTGTTGAAACCATGATCAAGACCTGTGAGCGGTGTGTCCGGCGTAAAACACTCCCCGAGAGAGCCGCTCCACTCATCAATATAAAGACTTGTCGACCTCGTGAGCTCGTGTGTATGGACTTCTTATCTGTGGAGCCAGATCGGTCCAATACAAAGGATATATTGGTCGTTACCAACCACTTCACAAAGTATGCGGTTGCCATACCAACTCCCAACCAGTGAGCCCGTACTGTAGCAAAATGTCTTTGGAATAATTTCATAGTGCGTAGTTATGGATTCCCAGAGTGACTACACAGCGACCAGGGGCCTGACTTTGTGTCAAAGACCATAAAGGAACTCTGTGAGCTTGCGGGTATAAAGAAAGAAGTAACTACTCCTTACCATCCCCGCGGAAATCCAGTTGAGAGGTTCAACCGTACTCTCCTCCAAATGCTTGGGACACTAAGCCAGCCTGACAGCCTGAAAGACTTTGTGAAACCTCTAGTGCACGCAAATAACTGCACTAAGAATGAAACGACTGGGTTCTCCCCCTATGAACTAATGTTTGGGAGACAACCCAGTCTTCCCATCGACCTAGCTTTTGGGCTGCCCACAAACACCAATAAGCTGTCTCATTTCCAGTATGTCAGTGATTTGAAATGTCGATTGAAGGAGAGTTATAAGATTGCAACCTCCAAAGCACAAAAGAACGCTGATCACAATAAAACTTGATTTGACAACACTGGAAGAAGGTGATAGAGTCCTTGTTCATAATGTCAAGCTGCATGGAAAGCAAAAACTGGCAAACAGGTGGGAGGATGAGGTTTACGTCGAAGGGGCCAGTGTGCACCTTACATCGTGACTTGCTCCTTCCTTGTGGTTTTCTATCTACAGCTATAACGAATGAGCCTGTCACACAACTCCCGGTCAGGAGATACAGGACACGGCAATCTTTTACCATTGAGAGTGAGGACGAGGAAAGTTCTGACTCGGAAATTGTACCCACTTGCATGGTTTCCCCTCCCCAACCACCAAAGCTTAACATCAGTGAAACTCAAGAGTTGATAAATCCTTCATGTATAATCGGACAGTCAAACGAACCAGACGTGTCATCTGCCCCTGTTCTCTCTGATTACCCAGCATCTGAACTCCCTGCTGTGGACAGAGATGAGCTATCCATGCAGAACTTAACTGAACAAGTCAATCTACTTGAAGCACTGCGTGAAACAGACCAACCTGAAAGTGGCTTACCTGATGTTGACTGTCCTATGGAAAATAGCAACTTACCTGAAATTGTATGCCTTGTGGAAAGAGAGAACTTACCTGATAATGTCAATGATGTCCAGGATAAACAGCTGCCAGTGCTCTCTAATGTGTCAGAGAGTATCGGAAAGGATGAGTTGGATGAACTGGAAACCCCGAGCGAAGAGAAGACAGAGAAGCAACCAGAATTAGATACCACTGTCAGGAGATCAGAAAGAACACCGTCAACCGCCAAAACGACTTGACTATGCTGAACTTGGGAAACCTTTAGTCACCGTGGTAAAGTCATTCTTTCAGGGATTGACCCAAGCACTGGCTGAGGCTTTAAGGGAAGAAGTGGACTCCCCCTACCCCTCTGCCCTGCCGGCTCAGATAAAGCATGTCTGAGTGCTGCCATGTACAGAGACTGTCGGAAATCCCCAGGGCCCTCCCCGAGGGGACATACGCAGGTGGCAGCTCAGTCCCTCCTTGTTTACCTTTAGTTATCTCTTAACTGTTATACTATAACTTTAACACTTTCAAAAACACTATCATGTCCCAACTCAGCAGATAAGGAAAAGTAGGTTTCTTTATTCCAAGTTGCAAACAATAACACAAACAATCAGAGAGAGTGGCCAATCTCACAAGTCTGATCCCATCAGCATCTAGCTTAAAACCAGCAAATTCCCCTTTGAAAAACCCTGCTTTTATACTCTCTGGCGCCTCTTAGGCACCTCCTACTTTTGGTTCTCACTTACGCAGCAATTTCCCATTAAGTTTATCTTTTGAGTCATTTTGGCTCCTCCCTCCTTATTTTTATTTCCCCTTACCTCATAGCCACAGAATTACCGGAGCTTGCGGACTGACAGGGCCTGTTTCAGCAGGACGTGTGCGTGCAAGTGAGTCTGCTGAGCATGCAGCTGAGTCAGATAACCGCTAGTCTGGAGCGGCTGCTTCCACCTCCGCTGACCACGCCGGCGACCACGCCAGCGTCCCTGCTGCCACTCACGACCCTGCCTCAAGTAATCCCCCCGCCTCGTCCCGTTCGCCTCGCCCCGCCCGATAAGTTTTTGGGAGAATCCGGGAAGTGCCGCCCATTCCTAGTTCGGTGTGAGCTGCACTTCCAGAATGATCCAGCCGCCTTTGCCACTGAACAGGCTCAGGTGGCGTTCATGATTTCCCATCTCTCGGGAAGAGCGGCTGCGTGGGCCACAGCTGAGTGGGCTAGAGGGTCCCCTATCTGCAGACGATACCAGGAGTTCAAGGAGACACTCAACCGAATTTTCGATCACTCCTCTCCTGCTCACAAAGCTTCCAGAGCTCTACTCACTTTGAGACAAGGCTCCAGGAGCCCCTGCCAGGAAATGCCCTCAGTGATTTAACCTTCAAGCAGCCTTGCGATGAGATCCTGAGGCATAGCTTCAAGGCACACCACGGGCCTCATGTACAAAGACTTGCGTGGAAAATGCAAATCATATTTCAATGAACCCTGCACCGGAGATTCCCCACTTTGCAGGATCAAAAAACCCTTAGAGACTATGCGTAAGACACGCTGTCTTCCAGCATTGACAGTAAACGCAAGAGGTCTGAGTGGGAGTGAGTGTGTGAGGTTGTCAATGCCGTGGGGTCGGAAAGGCGAACACACACTGATTTAAAAAAGAAGTGGTCAGACTTAAAGGTGGCTGTTAAGCGGAGGACGGCTGCCCACTGCCAAAGACTGATTCAAACAAGCGGGGGGACAGGGGAGGAGGACCTAACTCCGTTTGAGCACAGAGTCGCCGCAGTCATGGGTGAAACTGCTCTTTCAGGTGTGGTGGGAGCACATGTGGGGGACTCCGATTACCCCCAAGATAAACATGTCCATATTTGTAACTCACACGGGTGAATAACCTGCTCACAGCCCTGTAAGAGAAATCATGCGTAAATGTGTCCATGCTATTTAGTTAGACAATTTTAATCATGCCTGTAAAAAAAAAGAAAGAGGAAATCCAAGACTTTAAGTTTAAGTATGATTTATTTATTTTTTTAAACAGACAATGAGATGATGGACAAGTAGCCGCAGCCACGTGCCACAGAAACGGGGGATTCCTCCACCATCCCTGGCTTCTCTGGCATCAGTGCACCCAAACCACTGGCTGCTGATGCCCACCCAACTGGCCGTGTCCTCACCCGCGCTGTGCTGGAGTCACAAGAAGAAATAGTGAGAGCAATCGGCAGCATAAATGACCGCCTGAATCAGCTGATAGGCGTTCTAACAAACATAAGTGAATCATTAAATGCATTGGTGAATAAGTGAATTCTGTGTGCTTGCCTCTTTTATATGGTTAAAATCAAATGCTGCTGGGCCCAAAAGGCCTGTAGGATGTGTGTTCACGGCTCCAGCCTCTGGTTCGTCAGGTGTGGGGATATGCAGCTCTGGCAGTGGTATGGCATGCCGGTGTGCCACATTGTGGAGTATTACAATGCGGCACACCTTCTCAGGACTGTACAGCAGCATTCCCCCAGTCCTGTCCAGGCAGTGCCATCGTCCCTTCAGCAGGCCGATTGTCCTCTCAACTATTGAGACGGCCATGTCTCTCACTGTCTATGGTGAGAGGCATGTAAAAGAACCGTTGCTGATTTTCGTCAAGAGTAGGCTGCATAGCCGTTAGCATGTTTATGCCCTGCGATGGCCTGGTGAGCTGTCCAGAGTGTACTCTGCCTTCGCCCAGAGTCGGCTGAGATGGGCACCAGCCTCCCTGCGACCCTAATTAGGAATAAGCGGTTCAGAAGATAAATGAATGAATGATTTACAGTTACTATTTATTAATTTTATACACCACTTTTAGGGATAACACGCTACTGTAAATGAATGCAGAACTGTGCCGGGGAAAGGGTGCTCTGAAGTTTTAGTTTAACCAGAACAGCAAGTCACCAGTACTGATGCTGTGAAGACAGGATAATATTTGGGGGCGCACATTCTCAATGCACATGAGAGGGATGCACATAGGACAATAGAATAAATGTACTCACCAAGAAACCACCCATCACGCACCCTGCCAGCTTGCAGTTGGTTCCCAACCATGCTGTTATTCAGGATGTATGAATCGTGTGTTTAACCAGGCCACCTCGCCACTATGTTAGTTAATTGCATTTGTGCATCACATATGATCTGTACATTGATTAAATGAAAATGTTTCCTGTTGACATAAACAAATTCATCCTGTGATGGCGCTTTTATAGCAATGTGTGTGCAGTCGACAGCGCCGATTACATTAGGAAAACCGTCTCTCGCTGCAAATTGCGCTTTAATGTTGGCCTGTTCAGCTGCACTGTATGGGAATTTGATACACCTGGCTGACATGTGGATAATTCTGTCCCACACAGCCGGCATGGCTCGGCTCAGGGTCGTCTGGAAAGCCCTGTCGCTAGGAACGCCAGTGTTGTCAGCACCTGTGTAGGTACTGGCAGTGCATGGCTCCTCGCCGTGTCAGGCTCCAAGGCTGGCCGCAGCTCCGCGCACAGTTCCAGGAGGATTGCACTAGGGAACCTGAAGTGGCTGATGAGCCATTCATCATCATGTGAGAGTAAATCCTCTCTGTCTCTGAAAACCCGCTCTCCTCGAATTGCACCATTTGCAATGTCTTCTAATACTGCTTATGCAGCCATTGTTGTTAACAGTATTTTCTGCATCACTTTGCGCATGCTTTTATATCCACTCATCTAACTGCGTACATGGGGATGTGTTAATTGTTCATCAGTGTCTGTCCTGTGCACATCACTCTGAGTACTAATTGTTTTCACATTATAAACCATTTTCCAGCATTACCTCTAAGTGTCGCCAAAGTGCCAACAGTTGCAGAAACATGCGTACGCCAACCATGAAGTTTGCGTGAGGCATCGCACATTTTCACGGACTTGTCACTCTTGATACATCTGAGCTTTGCCATGGAAAAGGGTGTACGTAACATTTTTGTGCTTATGCACCCTTTGTACATGAGGCCCCACGTGAGTATAATTCATCTGGAAGTTAAACCTTATGTTACATTCCAACTTACATTCCATGTGGCTTATCATAATACCAAGGCATTAGGACCAGGATAAAGCACTAAACCTTTGGACCATTTCTGTTTGATGTTTATTTACAATGATTTTCATAGGTGGTGCATGGCACATCATATGTGTGTGCCTGGTGAATCTGCTGGTCACTCAAAAAGAGCCATTTCTTTTATTACCTTTAATCTAGGTCCCCGTGCACAAATTGGATTGACTTTGGCAGTCTATTAGATTGGTGCCAATGAGGACATCAGATTTACATAATATCCAGAACCGGTGCCTCTCAACAACAACTTATTTACCTATGCACTCTGCATATTATTTTTAATATATTAGACAAAAGAGATCCTGACAGACCAGGACACCATATTTATATTACAGATGGTGATAGGCAGCATGTGTACATTCACATTTTACAGCAGCTCTTATCCAGAGCGACTTACAATTTCATTTTTAATACAACTGGGCAATTAAGGGTTAAGGGCCTTGCTCAAGGGCCCAACAGTGGTGATAGTGGGGAGTGAACCACTGACCTTCGGATTAGTAACCCATCACCTTAACCACTAAGCCACCAATGCCCTACATGCCCCCTATGGTTCCATAGTGGTTAGCACATCCACCTCACAGTAAGAAGGTCCTGTTATCAAACTACGGCTCGGTTAGGGCTCTTCTGTGTAGAGTTTGCATGTTATCCCTTGCTTGCATCACCCTTCTGTTTTGGTTGCTTGGTGCCTCAGAGACAACACAACATCTCATGGGCAGAAATATCTGCTTGCACAATGCATACATCTTGTATTAATTAGACAGCATAAACATTCATAGTTATAGTATATACTGTCTTTGTTATTTACTTATACTTATACTTATTTTCACTTGGGTTGAGGGCAAGTTCCTTCTCCAAATTCATAAGTGTGAGGGAGTTCCTGGGGCTGTGTAAATTTTATTGTAAGATTGTACATAATATAGTGACCAAAATAACAAGATTGCTGATACAAACAGCCATACAAGCAGTCTTGGTCTACCCGTGGGGAAAAAATTACTGGAAGGATAATGTATCCTGTCTGGCCTGGAAAAGACTCATGATCCCCACGGAGGAGCTAGAGAGTGTCACTGGGAGAGGGATGCCTGGGTTTCCCTCCAAGACCTGTCACCTATGTGACCCAGCCTCAGCTAAGCAGAAGAAAGTGGATGGCTGGGTTTACAGAATATTTTAGACGTTACTCTCCGGCTGACTGACCTTATCAAAATGGGAGTGCCAAATCTTGTCCAGTGGATAAAGCTGTGTGAGTAGACTTTCTGCCATGGCCCACTGATGCACTCTTCTTTTTTTCCTCCACATTTTGTTTTGCATACTGATGCACTGAACAGATAGCTGGAGGTCAGTTTGTCTGAAGTGGTAAAGAGGATGGAATGGCCCATGCTGTACAGTACAGTGCTGTCAGGAAGACCAAGTAGGATCTGGCCATGAAGTGGGGTTGTCCTCACCCTCCCATAATAAATGCTGGGTCCATTCACAGATTGAGGGTGCAAATATTGGCGGAGAATCGGGTGTAGTCATCCACAGGGCAAACAGCCTGTGTTGGGCTCTTTGGGCTTTTAGGAATGACAGTAACGAGAGAGAGAGATGGACAGCAAAGAGCTTTACGTGTGCCGTCTGTGTGCAACAATATTCAGAGAGGAGATGAGACACACAATTTCCTCAGGGATCAATAAAGTAATCTGATTCTGATTCTGAAACCAGCCCGTAATGTGTGTGATGTGTGACAATTCCTAACTGTCTCTAGTCCACTTATTTGTGTTATATGACTGTGCCAGTTAAACCCAAGGGGAGGGAATGAGAGTGTGTAAGCAGAGAGGATGAAAATAGAGTTAAAGAGAAACAGAAAGAGAAGTGAATGGAAAGATATAGTAAACAAATTAGACAACTCAAGAAACTAGGGAAAAAAACTAAGTAAATGTAAAAACAATCACACACATGCTATAAAAGAATTTTCATTTAATATTCCAACCATCTGCCTTTATGAAACAGTTACAAAAATAAAAAAATAAAACAAAGAAAGAAAATTGTAGTACACTGCAACTGCTGATCAAACAGAGGAAAAAATATGGAATCACTCAATTCTGAGGAATATATTATGGATTCAGCATGTACTTTGCAGTTCTAAAACAAACATCTGTGTCCAGTTACATATGCTAATTAGTTTGCAGTTAAAATAAAGTGCTTACACACCTTAGTGAGCTGTTAACCCAAGCTGATTGACATAAATCATGGCTCCCAACATGAGAGATGTCAGTTGAAACAAAGGAGAGGATTAAAAAAATTCTTAAATCTTCATGGAATGTAGCAAAAGATGATGGTTGTTATCAGTCAGCTGTGTCTAAAATCTGGACCGAGTACGAATCAAATGCGAAGGTTGTAAAAGGGAAGAGTATTGGTAGACCAAGAACGACATCAAAGCGCCAAGATAAAAAACTTAAAGCAATATACCTTAAAAACAGAAAATGCATAACAAAACAAATGAGGAACAAATGGGCAGAAAGTGGAGTCAATGTCTGTGACCAAACTGTAAGAAATCACCTAAAAGAAATGGGATTTACATACAAAAAAGCATCATCATCTAAACAGAAAAAAACAAGGCAAAAGAAAAGCAACCATGGACTGTGGATGACTGGATGAGAGTAAGATTCAGTGATGAATCACAAATCTGCATTGGCAGGGTGATGATGCTGTAACTTTTTTTTGGTGCCGTTAAGATTACATTTATGAAGACAACTGCCTGAAGAAAACATGCAAATTAATTTTCAGGATGATAATGCATTGTGCCATAGGGCAATAGCTGTAAAAACTTTCCTTCAAGAAAGACATATAATGTCAATGGCATGGCCTGCAAATGGTCCGGACCTCAATCCAATTGAAAATCTATGGTGGAAATGAAAGAAAATGGTCCATGACAGGGCTTAAACCTGCAAAGCTGATCAGGCAACTGCAATAAGAGAAAGTTGCAGCCGGACTGATAAAGAATATTGTTTGTCGATAGTTTAATCCTTGCCTTAGATAAATCAAGCTGTTATAAAATCCAGAGGTGGTGCAACAAAGTACTAGTGGTGTTTTTGTTTGGTGAATATTTTTATCAGAATTGAGTGATTTCATATTTTTTATGTGTGTTTGATTAGTAAAAACAGTTGCAGCTTTTGTAAGTGTTTCTTAAAGCCAGAAGGAATGTTAAATGAAAATAGTTTTGTGGCCTGTCTGTAATATTGTTTTTTTTTTTCTACACAATTAAACAATTGAATGAACATCTTCCAAGAGTGGTGATTCTGTACTTTTTGCCATGGGTTGTACATCCCTTATTCCAAAAAAGTTGGGACACTGTGTAAAATGTAAATAAAAACAAAATGCAATGATTTGCAAATCTCAAACCTATATTTTAGTTAATTTAAGTACATTTTAGTACCCACAGTAAGGAGCATGAAAAACATTAAGTGATAAAGGTAGGATATTTTACTATCTATAGCTCTATTATTGATCTATTCATTCATTCATTCATTCATCCATTTTCAATGCTGCGTGATGTCAGCCTACTCTGGGTGAAGGTGGGGCACACCCTGGACAGCTTGCCAGGCCATCGCAGGGCTAGCACACACAACTATTCACACTCACACTTAGGGGTAATTTGAAACAGCCAATTAGTGCATGTGCATGTGCATGTTTTTGGACTGTGCGAGGAAACCAGAGTACCCGGAGGAAACCCACGCAAACACGAGAGAACATGCAAACTCCACACAGAAACCACCAAGACCAGAAACCCGAGACCAGGAATAAAACCCAGGCCTTTTTGCTTTGAGGCAGACATAGGTTAGGCAGACATATGTTAGGCAGAGGCCTAACCACTGCGCTACCTATAATTCATTCATCTGTATATATTTTTTTTACTTTGATGCTGCTGTCATCTTTGGGCCAAAGATCATTTAAAATTGACTAAGGCAAAGTGAAAAACTCACCTGTGGTCCTCTTGGCTAAAACAAAAAGAACCACCTGGCTTGATGTCAGCACTAAGTTTAAAAGCCTGCATCCTGATGGTATGGGGTGAATTAATGGCAATATGATTTGACGCTTAAACATCTCTAAAGGCAACGTCAGTGCTGAAAAGTGTATACAGGATTTAATGCAACATACACTCCCATACAGACAAAAAATTTGGAAGAAAGGCTTGTGCATAGTTCATAAAAACAGTGCTTAACTGTATGCTGTATGCATACAGCAACAGCACAAGGACATTGTATAAAAGTCTGGGCGAATGTAGGGTAAACCCAGAACAGCTCACCATACCACTGCAAGGCCAACACACACACACACACACACACACACACACACACACACACATATATACTCACACTCACATTAATTTGGACATTCCTAATGTGCATGTTTTGGACTGTGAGGGAAAACTGGAGTACCCAGAGGAAACATGCAAACTTGACACAAAAACGCCCAAGTCTAGGACTTGAACACAGGACAATCTTGCTATTGGACGGACATGCTAACCACTTGCCAACCAAATTGAACATGACATTTTTTAATGGTACCTTTTCTTAGTTTAAACATTTGATATGTTTTCTGTGGTCTATTGTGAATGAAGTTTGGGTTTAAGAGATCTGCAAATTATTGCATTCCGTTTTTATTCAAATTTTACACAGCGTCCCAACTTTTTGAACTGGGGCTAAAAAAAAAAAAGTCCACAGGATCCCATTTCCTTTGTTGCCTTTTAAGATAATAATGCTAAATTTTCATTTTCTGTTGACCTCTTAAACAGACCAGAGTATAGAGCACATGCCCTTCATACAGGGAAGAGACGGGAGTGTTGCCTGGCAACTGCTGACGTGCTGAAACCCCTCCCCAACTACACACATGAGCACATATGGGTTGATACACAAACACACTTGGGATAAACCGAAAATAATCATATTAAACTGTGATCATCACCCGTTATAGGACAATAGGAGGGGTTTGACACTTTCTGAACAGAAACAGGCTACAGACAATGAAACTGCAGCTCAACCAGCAACAGTGTTGAAAATATTTAACATTAGTATGATTTAATCTTGTGTTGGTGTGTTAGCTCACAATCCAGTACTGGTAATTGGTTTACATAGCAGGATTGCAAGCAAGAGAAAATAAACTAGGTCAGAACAATAGGAACCCATATAGCAGATAATTTTGGGTATTATATTGTTGAATTTATGAATATTATACAACAGTAAGTGTATTTGAATTAAATCATAATGATCAACTCCTTCTGGATGGCATGCTAGTCAAGCGCAGGTTACCTGTACTGGTACCATTTATCCTGCTGAATGGCACACTTGTGGAATAGACCTTGCCCAGAGGTCTTAGCATGGTGGGGCTTTAACAGGGATTTGAACTAGCAACCTTACTATCATGAAAACTGAATGCCAATATGCCGATATGATCATTCTGTGCTGGCTCTATAGTGATCGCTCATTATACCATGAGAAGTCATCACTTTATACTTAGCATCAAAACATCAAAAGAAAATATTTTTGATTCCAGAGAGATAAGAAACCATGATGTGCAATCAAGCAGGTGCACAAATACAAATGCCAACAGTTTCTTTGTAGCAAGCTGGCTCAGATGATTCTTTTTTTCAGGAGGCTGAGGCTGTTTGATGACAGTGCAAGTCCAGGCATCTCCAATATAATCGTGCGTATAAAACAGGGCCTGAATGTGGCGTACGTCACTTTTCTCTCAAAGGTTGTGATGTATAAAAAAAACTTGACGGGAGAATGCATGCACCTGTACTCAAGCTCTGAACCATGCGTACACAAATTCTGAAGAAAAGGAGAATCTGTGACACAGACGGTGTAGTGATGAATTGAAGTCAGAGTGTAGAAATGAAGTGTAATAAGAATTTTTTTGCCAGTTAAAATAACCAACCATTCTCATACCCTCATACTAACACACACACGCACACACACACACACACA
>JBCNYG010099153.1:0-15847 GCA_039654305.1 Porochilus rendahli | reverse complement strand
ATGTCGTTTCTGAAGCATCTGTACAGGGTAGGTTTGCTCCACTAGATCCAGGCCTGCTGCTGTAAATGCTCCCTGTACTTTGAACTGCTTCCTTGGGCTGTCTTTGGGGGAGATCTCCGTACTTTGCCGGGGGTTATGCTGGGTGTCAAATAGATCCGGCTTTCTGAGGTTCTCAATTGTAGATCGGTGGAACGGCACTGGGCTACGCTGTGGAGCACTTCGAGATGAGTGTTGCCACATTCACTGCAGGGTTTCTTGAGATTGCAAGACTCAGGTGCGTGGGCACGTGCACCATGGTATACTGCTATGCTCTGACCTTTGCCCTTGTATGGAATTTTCTCTTTCCCAGTGCTTGCATATCTCTCATGTTGATAGCGCTGTACTAGTCAGTTTGATAAGCATTGTTGCTGAGCTTTACCTTGGAGCCAGCCACTCAAATCTTGAAGGTTATAGGGGTTGAGACTCGTGGTGTTAAGCTTTCCCTGCAGCTGGAGGTACTCAATGAACCCATCTCTGTGATACCTAGGCAGTTTACTGAGCAGGCGGTCGACGTGGGAGCAGCAGTTGAGTTCCATCCCTTGGGGCCCTTCTAGGGACAGCAACATACTCACTAAAAGATGGACTCTGTGAGCAAAGCTTTGGAAGGTGCGTGCGTCTCCAGACTTCACATCAGAGGTGGTGAGGATGGCTGCTATTTCGCTCTGGGCTAGCTGGTGTGGCTGACCATTCTGAGGTTGCAGTGCGTGCATGGTTGCTGTGTATGGAAATGGATCATGTCTGCAGGACTGACCAATCATCTGGGCTTCTGGGAGCTTGAGGTGTTCGAGTAGCACATGATATTTGTACTTCTCGGTCAGTTCCGGATAGGGCTCAAGCAGGTTATCCAAGGCTAGCTTCAGGTTAGCAAATTCCCTTTCGCTGTCTGTAGTGAAATCTGGGATTTTGGGTTTGGGCACACCATATAAGGAGCGTGGTTGTAGGCTGGAGTTGTGGGAAGGGGTGGCCTGGCTTGTTGGGAGCAGTGACTGAACAGCGGGGGGGGCGTTAGTCAATGCTGGGGCAAATCGTATTGTGGCGGTGTAGTCTCTCAGCTCAGCATCTCCTTCCATTGCTGAAATCACATTTGCTGGTGTGTGTCTTTCAGTGTAGGACTCTTTGTGCGCCGACTTCTCTGCTGATGGGGAATGGCTTGGAGAGTGTATATGTGAAGGGGGTCTCAATGGTAACTGTGGTTGAATTGGGGGTGTGGCACCTTTCACATTGTGATTCTCCTCATTCTCCTCTTCTTCCTGTAGGAATGATGTAATATGCTCCAACAGCTCTTGCCGACGGCGTTGCCGATATTCGTATTGACGGAGTCTGTTGGTGACCTGTGCGATTTCAGCTCTTTCTTCCCTCTCACTCCTGAATATGGACTCCATAAGTTGCCTGAGTGATGTGGTGCTCAGTGGATCATCTGGACTGTGGCTGTATGAGGCCCTGCTGGTGCAAAGATGAAGACCTGCATCTGCTTGTCCACTGTCTGCTGCGGCTGTGGCCGCTGCTCCTCTCTGCTCCTCATGCTCGCCGTTGTCGGGGTGGGAGGAAAGGACAGGCCCACGATGATGGTGGGCAAGGATGTAGTCTTCTAGGTACTTGGGTGTGCGGCGTTTGCCTTGCATGCCGCTCTGTGGCGTCCAACGCTGCATAATGTTACAGGACAGTTTTTCGTCAGCGACTGCTGTAACACTGTAAACATGAGAAGTGAAAACCGAAATAGCAGGAAAAGGAACTACCAAAAACTGTTTTCAAAATAAAAGCATAAGAATAGCAACGACTGTCACTTGAAGAATTCACAACAAGGATGCTGCATTTATTAATTTCCGCAGCATTTGATGTTTGTCTCAGGAGTCTTAGAATTCATGGTTTAGCATGGCAATGGCTTGCTTCCTACATAGAAGTTCCCTCATATCAGGTTACATGGAGGGGATTCATATCTGCTCCATGCAGACTCTCCACTAGTATTCCCCAAGGCTCAGAACTCAGTTTATTTTTGTTCTCCCTTTATACTAGGTACCTCGGTGATGTCATATCCTCAAATTGATTCTCATACCACTGCTATGCAGATGGCACTCGACCTGTCCTCTCTTTTTCTCCCTCAGAAACAGATGTTTTTGTCAGGATCTCAGCATGTCTGGCAAGCTTAATTCCAGCAAGACTGAACTGGTGTTCATCCCAGCTGACAAGATTTTGTAATCTCCTTGGACAAATCTTTGATCTCTCCTTCAGTCAATGCACAAAGCCATAACCATGGACAATTGCCTTTCCTTCTCTTTTCCTATTGCTTATATTATCTTTTTCAGTCATGTTGATTTCTACTCTTTAACATCCAAAGGAATTGTCCATTTATTTCAACTAAGGCTACTCAGATATTTGTTTAGTCCCTTGTCGTCTCAAGTCTAGTCTACTACAACACCCTCCTGGCAGGTCTGCCATTGAGTGTCATTCAACCCCTGTAACTAATTCAGAATGCAGTATCATGGCTTGTTTTCAACTTTCCCAAGATTACACGTATGCACAGTTTTGATTATTAGTACTAATACTAATACATAGCCTGTGTCCTTGTGAACCAGTATCAGAATGAATTTACAGATAATGTAAATGTAAATTTGGCATAATGCTGTGAGCCCTTTATCAGGGAAGGAGACCAAGCATGTACTTGTTCTAACGGCAGAATATTACATCTACATATATATTTGTTGAATAAATGTTTAAAATTATAGTTCCTTATGTTTGTATGAAAACATGTCTATATCTTTATATGAAGGTGCTATAATTTAAAGGGTAAAATGTTTGCTTCAAATACCTTTAATCTTGTGAATTTAAGGGATTTCCATTGGTCAGTTTCAGTCCTTGTAGTCCAGCCCATGCCTGGTCATTTTTTGAGTTCACAGTTAGAGAAAAGGGTTCAAATGGTTTTGAAGTTCTCTTAAGAAGATGCAGAAGTGGAATTGCAAGAATCCATTGGTGCATCCCATCTGACTTCACTGTGTTAATCAGGTTCACCAATGTTTCAGGCAAGCTTAAAAAGTCAAGTTAAAAAATCAATGGTCTGTTAACTAGGCATTTAACTAAAGATTTAATGGACCAATCTTTTTTACAATTTAAATTGTGATCACACTAGAGGTGCAATAGAAAAGCAACAGTTTAGAGACTTTTTAGAGAAATTAGTAAGTTTTAATTTTTTGTTTTGATGATAACAACATTATCTGAATTTCTTTGATGTGCATGTAAATCACAAACAAAAATAAATATGCCTATGTGAAAAATCTTGTTTCTCAACCTTCTTATATTTTTTGCATATATTTTTGTTATTACCAAAAAATGTTATATGTGAAAAGAAGGTAGGAAAAAGCACTCAGAAAACCTTGAGTTGATTGGCTAATGAAACCACTAAGGCACCATATTGGGGTTCCTCCCTAGCAATGGTTTCCAATACAAATACTACAGCAAGAGATGGGATTCAGGAACATTTGTGATCCGTTAGGGACCTTATTAATTATGGACATGATAATTTAATATTATTATTATTATTATTATTATTATTATTATTATTATTACGCAAAATAACAATCCAAAACATTTTCTTTCACACATGGATAGTGGTTGGGTAAGGCCATTTAGTATCAAACAATTGTGTTTGCTCTTTTTAAAGTCCAGTATGTGCCCTTGGAGCTCAAGTCCCCAAAACAGCAGCAAACCTCCTTTGTGTATCACAACAGCAATGGTGTACATTTTTCATAGTCCTTGTTGGCTCCTCTCCAAAGATAGCGTTTATGGTTCTGGCCATTAAGTTAATTTTTGGTTCCATCAACCCAAATAACTTTGTTCCAGATGTTTTGAGGCATGTCTCTGTGTTGTTTATATATACATAATATACATAATATATACATATATATATATAATAATGGCTGCTTTGTGGAACTGTCATAGTAACAACTTTCTTCTGGCAACTCGACCATGCGGCCTCTTTATACAAAGAACTTGCAGCTAATTCTGTGGGTTCATATCATGTACACAAGATAACCAGCTGGCAGGTGCCTTGATGCGTTAAAAAAAAATCAGACTAATCACAAAACTGAGAGGTCAGTCAGTTTAGTTCATATTTTTTACATGGCAAAAAACATTGGGTTGGTACAATTCTGCTAAATGGGTCAGATTAGGGGAAACACACCTTTTTTATTACGCCTAATAAATCGACCACTTGCTTCTGTATGTTTACTGTTCATAATCATTTAGATTTACAAGCTTCCTCCAGCATCATCAAGTCCCATGATGCATTGTGCAAAAATACATTAATTCATTCTTCTGCATCTTCCATGGTCGGGTTGCGGGGGCAGCAGCCTAAGCAGTGAGGTCCAGACGTCCCTCTCCCCATTCAGGGAGATGCCAAATCGTCGACAGGTGGTTCAACATGCCCAAAACATCACATCAGGGAGGTGTATGGGAGGCATTCTAATCGGATGCCCAAGCCACCTTAACTTGCTCCTCTCATCACAAAGGAGTAGCGGTTCTTTGAGTTCCTCCCGGATGACAGGACTTTTCCCCCTTTCTCTAAGGGAGAGACCTGCCACCCTGCAAAAGAAGCTCATTTCAACCGCTTGTATACGCCATCTCATTCTTTCAGTCTCTACCCAAAGCTTGTGACCATACGTGAGGGTAGGGACATAAACTGACAGGTAAATTGAGAGCTTTGCCTTCTGGCTCAGCTCCCTCTTTAACACAACGGACCTGTACAAGCTCTGCTTTACACCAAAGGCTGCACTGATCCATCTGTCTCCTGTTCCATCCTTCCCTCACTCATGAACAAGACACCGAGATACTTGAACTCCTCCACTTGAGGTGGGTGCATTCCACCCTTTTCTGACTGAGAACCATGGCCTCGGACTTGAAGGTGCTGATTCTCATCCCAGTCGCTTCACACTCACCTGTGAATCGCTCCAGGAAGAGCTGTAGGTCCTGGCTCGATGAAGCAAAAAGGACAACGTCATCAGCAAAAAGCCGAGATGATATCCTATGGTCACCAAACCAGAATCCCTCAACACCTTGACTGCACCTAGAAATTCTATCCATAAAAATTATAAATATCATTAAAATTAACAGAACTGGAGACAAAGGACATCTTTGGTAAAGGCCTACCCCCACTGGAAATGAATTCAACATGTTTTCCCGCCTCCTTGAATTGCCACCTTATTGTGGTGGTGGGGTTTGCATGTCCTAATGATCCTGGGAGATATGTTGTCAGGGGAATTATGTCCCTGGTAGGGTCACCCAAGGCAAATAAGTCCTAGGTAAAGGTCCAGACTAAGCATGGTTCATAAGACCTCTATGAGCACAATTATTTCAAGGACACCATTTCCCTTCCCCAGGTGAGGCTTGAAGGCGAGTGGCTGGTGATCAGGCTTCTGCCCATGGAGCTCGGTCGGGCCCAGCCCAAAGAGGAGACATGGGTCCACCCTCCCATGGACCCACCACCTGTGGGAGGGGCAATAGGGGTTGGGTGCAATGTGAGCCGGGTAGCAGCCGAAGGTGTGGGTTCTGCCGGACTGATCCTTGGCTACTGACTCTGGCTTCTCCTTGGCTACTCACCTCGCTGGTTTGGATAGAGCCTAAGCTGGTGTGTGAGGTTGAGAAATACCGACTACAACATCCGGTTGGACATGGGAAAACGGCCCTTTTTCTTTTTTGCCGCTGTGATTTTGTATTTTGGTATGCTAAAGTAGAAAAAAAAAATTTTTTCAATTGCGGGGACTCTCTCCCAGAAGGGTCAGTGTATCTTTTGGTATTTGATTTTTTTCTTTAAACGCTTATATGAAAAAAATGAAAAAAAAGAGTGCTTATTTGATTTTCATTTTAAAATACAAAAAAACTAAACTGAAATACAAGGCATTTTACTTTTTGTTGGACTGAAGAGAGTCCCTGCAATTGAAAAAAACATAGATTTTCTTTCTCTACTTTAGCATACCAAATTACAAAATCACAAAGAGGCAAAAAAAAAAGAAAAGAAAGTAGAGAAAGAAATTTTTTTTCAATTCATTTTTTCATATCAGCGTTTAAAGAAAAAAATCAAATACCAAAAGATACACTGACCTATATGGACCCAATATAAACTCCTTATCAACATGAACTTCTGTAAAAGCTGTTAACACAAAATTTGTAAAACCTGTTAACAAAAAATATCTAATCCTTGAAAACTGTCATTTATTAAAAAAAAAACTTTTATGAATATGTTTCACCTGGGACTAGAATAGATGGACTAGAATCTGCATCGTTCACATTACAAAACGGCATGCTTACATCAAACTCATATTTATTAAATGTATTATTAATTGAGTTTGGTCAGCAGGGAGACTTCAACAAATTCATGCTGGAATTTCAGGAGTATATTCCACTTGTTCTTGCCAGTAGTCACATCCAAAAACAACAAAAAGTCAACTTGTGCTGAACCACAGGTATGATTGAATTATCCTATTAGAAAAAAATTAATATAGCCATATTGAACATGTCTTTGGTTCATATCCCTGAGCTTCAACAGGCAAGCAAAAATACAAAAGCCTTGAGTATGCAAAGCTAAATGCATATACATACACATACACCTCAAAAAAGTGTTTCTTCTTTTGTAATGTGGTTTATTTTTTACTCGAATCAAGTGCTTTTTGCATTTTTGACTAATTAATAATTTGTTTGCTTGGTAATAAAGTTGAATAGTTGTATAACTTTCAAGTGCCTCAAAATGTGTCTATTTTGAGCAGAGATGTGGAGGTCAAAAGTTGATTTAATACAAGAATTGCAGTGAAATGACATAAATAAGACTGTAAAAGTTTGGTTGCAATAGGTTGACTGATAGAGGAGTGTTTGAGTATTAAAAAAGCAGGACAAAACAGGCACCTTTGTGTTGTTTCGGTTTCACTGGCAGGCAACACAACATTGATTACCATTCTGATACATGTGAAAGTGAAATAAAAAAACATTGTGTGAATGCTTCTGTGTGCGAGCAGGTTAAGAAAAGGTTATCTGCACCGAAGGGTAGTACACACAGGTAGTACAAATCATGCATATGGATATCTACATACATATATATGTGTAAGTCTAAATTGGGAATTACTAATGTCTATATAAACAGAAACAAATTGAACACTGTCAGTGATTAATATGCACAGTATTATCAGTATGATAAACAGTAGAGCATAAATGTAGTGTAAAATGCAAATGTATAACAGTGAATGTTATTGCTATATGGAGGAGTTGTACAGTTTAAAGGCCACAGGTAAAAATTATTTACTGTGCCAATCATTGAAGCTTTTAGGTGGTATCAGTCTCTCAGTGAACGTGCTCCTGTGACTTCTGTCACTAGGTTGTTAAATGCATGGGAGGTATTGTTGAGTATCGTACTTATTTTGGCCAACATTCTCCTCTCCGACACTACTGTCAGAGGGTCCAGCTTCATCCCCACAACGTAACTGGCCATGTGGATCAGTTTGTTCAGTCTGCTTGTGTCTGCAGCCCTGAGCCTGCTGCCCCACCAGGAAGCAGCATAAGAGGATAACACTGGCCACAACAGACTCATAGAACTTCTTGAGCAATATTTGGCAAATGCTGAACGACCTTAGCTGCCTCAAAAAATAGAGACAGCTCTGGCCCTTCTTGTAAAGTGCAGTAGAATTCTAAGTCCAGTCCAGTTTATTGTCAATATGAACTCCAAAGTATTGTAATCCTCCACCATTTCCACATTGATGCCCTGGATAGAAACAGAATAGAATAGAATAGAATGCTTGACTGTCTGTCACATCAAAGAAATCCTGTAGTTCCTCCAAGGCCTCCTCCAAATCTATTAACAGTCCTTGTAGTCACAGGCTGCCTTTTCACAACAGGCATATCATGTGGAAAGGTAAATGAGGTTGGGGTCTGATACCCACAGTGGGTGGGGGAGGAACTCTAGGCATCCTAATCTAAATTTCTCTCCTCTCCGTTGAGACAGTCCACATACTGCACAAAGTTTGACATTGTAGTGTCCATGGTGACATGGATGAGGTCATTCCAAATCGCAATTTAATGCACTCGGGTGCAGAGACTGTTACAAGGCTATGTTAGCATGAGCAACTGTGGGGTTGGCAGAAGGAGGAACATAAACATCCACTAAGATGATTTGATGATTCCCTAGGCAAATAATATGGTGTGAGTCCAACAGCACACAGTTCAATGTCCGGTCCACGACTACACCCTTTGATGGTTATGTTGGTGGGGTAATACCACCAGTTATTGACAAGAACTGCAAGCCCCTTTCCCTTTCGAGCCGGTAAGTCCATGGGTCTGGCCGCTAATCTGGCCGGCTTCAGGGCAATCTCTGATCCCTGGAGTAAACAAAACGCCCGGCATAGCAATGTAGATGTAAAGTAAAAGTTCTATAGCAATAAACAGTACAAAAACTCTCTCAACCGAGCTGCCCAGGGTGAAATCTGTCCTCGCCCAAAGTTGGTTGAAATTGGCACCAGCCTAAATTTTGCCAAAATTTAACTACAGTATCTCAGGACTTGGGCAGTGGTGGCCTGGTGGTAGGGTGCTGGATTACTGATCCCAAGGTCGGGGTTCATGCCCCACTATCAGCGGATTGTCACTGCTGTCTCCCCAGTGCAGCTAACTGGGTTATCAAAGGCCGGCCATGTCTCTCACTGTCCATGGTGGAAGGCATGTAAAAGAACCATTGCTGATATTCGTCAAGAGTAGGCTGCATAGCCATCAGTGTGTTTCTGCCCTGCGATGGCCTGGTGAGATGTCCAGGGTGTACTCTGCTCTCGCCCAGAGTCAGCTTAGATGAGCGCCAGCCTCCCCGCGACCCTAATTAGAAATAAGCGGTTCAGAAAATGAATGAACTCAGGACTCAGTAGTTTTTGATGTATGCATGCCTGCCAACATCAGGATTTGCTCCTAATGAGGCTGCAGATTGTGCCCTGGAGGATCTCCTCCCAGATCTCGACCCCCTCAGCATCACTGAGCTACTGAACAGAGGTGCAACCAGGCAGGACCATAACATAATGTCTCAGAGGTGTTCTATTGTGCACCAGAAGGAACCCACAGCTAACTGTACCAGTGCGGGGTCTGACAGTGTCAGGACCTTCTATGTCCCTGCCCAGCTCTCCTAGAGTAACTGTCTGTCTCCTGGATTCTCCTTCATGCTCTTGCGACTGCTAGACACAGCAAACCTTCTGGCAATGGCACGTATTGATCTGCCATCCTGGATCTGTGCTATCCGTGCAATCTTTGTAGGGTCCAGGTACTGCACCATGCTACCAGTAGTGCCACTGTCCCTAGCCAAATGCAAAACTAGTGTAAAAAACAGTCTGAAAAATTGAGGACCCTCTGCTACGTAACTGATCAGTATCCCAGAAGTTGAAATGACTTGATGCTAAACTCTGATTAAAAAGTGTTTCTCAAAATTTTTGAGCAGTGTATAAAGCAATTCACAAAATTAAAAATTATGAAAAACTTCAAGTCTGAAAGTGCACCTACCTTTTCAAGCAAGAAAATGACTCTTGGACATTGGCCCAAAAGGAGTGGAAATCATCTTTAGGTATATTTGGCAAGCAGAGGGCAGAGCAAAGACGGTTTCTTTCAACTCGATCTAGCTTAAGGTCATACTGTTTCCACATGTACAGCATGATGAGAGCAGCCTTCAGAGGTTCCTTAATGTAGTCACTTTGTTTTGAAACACTCTCTTTCTGGAGTTCTGGTATGACGTGTTCAATCATAAAGTTCTTTAGGAGGTTGCTTACCTAGTAAAAAATTAAACAACCATAATAAATTTCATCATTCAAAAAGAAAATGAATAAGTAATTCTTCACATTACATCAAATATACTTACATTCTTTTCAGTGTAATTCAAGGATAACCACTTTTGCTGTGTCTTTTCATACACAAAGGGATTTCCATAGATTTGATGGAACTGCCTAATCTGGGTGACAAAGTTCTCAGATTTATGTCAGTCCAGCTTCTGAGAAAATCAAAAATTGTCCCAAGCATAACTCTCCCTGCAACCTCCCTTCTTTTAGATGGAGAAATGGTGATGAAAGAAAAAGTGTCCAAAGGTCATTTTAGGTTCAAATTATAAAATGTTCTAATATATTTTTTCTGACTTGCATTAAACAGATGTCACATGTAATTCTGTTTCTATTTTAAAAAGGGTTTCAACACACACTAACCATAACAGAACCAAAACACATGCAGTGTGAATTAAACATATGGATTATATATGATGTGAAATAAAATAAATAAAAAAGTTAAATAAAAACTACAACTGGCCCCATGATCATATATTCATAAAAGACTTTAAAATTATGCTTACTTGCATTAAATTAGGTTTAGAACACAAATAGTCTGCTTATCTCTAAAATGTCTGCCATAATTTTTCAATGGCATGATTTACATGGTTATATCAGAAACACTTAGACTGCAGTGTGTTAAAACCAGCAAGAACAGTGGATTTTAGGAGGCTCTACTTACCCTCAACATTAAGAAGATGTGGTTTAACAAAAAGACATCTATTTGTGGTTTCATTAGAATACAATTTGTAGATATACTCGTATTCATATTTTTCCTTTTTTTTCTTATAGACCACATACTTGTAAGGAATAGACACAGCTTCTGCTTTAGCTTTTGTTGAAATCAGACTCCCTTGTACAAGTAATCCATGCTCTTCAAGATTCCTAAAAACATAAATTAATTAATTTCATAATATTTCTAATATATAAAATTTTTAAACAATTCGATGAACATAAAAGCTGGTCATTAGGAAAGAGATCAGTTTTACCTTGTGATACATAACTCCACCAAGTTGGTATTCCAGTCACTAATCTGAGGGCCAGCCCTTACAAAAATGCGATCTTCATTTGGGTCAAACCTAAAATCCTTTGACAAGACAGCATGGAAGTAGATGGTAATTCTTTCACTTGAGGTAAGCTGTTGAGTTGCGGTGGGAATTCTGCAATTCATAAGAAAAATATTTAAGCTGACTACTGCACCTAAGGCTGAGTTACACTATTAAGTCTGGTGTGCATAAAAGCTAGTCAAATAACTTGCACAAATGTAATTGTCCCAGGGTTTCCATACCAATAATTCTGCTCTTGAGTTTTAAAGGGAAATTTAACCCAAAATTAATAAAAGCTTGCATACATCATATACATCTTTGGACATTAAAATACTCTATTGTTATTACAAGCTTCTTTCTAAGGAAAAAAAATTAATAAATAAGCAAACAAAGGGATGACCCTGTACTCAAAAAAGTAGCACTTGATTCACCAGTAAAATAAGAAAGTCATTTGCATCTGAATAACATTAAGTTAAATTATATGTTCATGTAAATACGATTACTTTAATTTTATTCAGAAGTTCTCTACTTAATAACTGACTTGTCATTTTAATATCTTTACAGTTTTTTTGCCACTACCTTGCCTTATATGAACCTGATGGATTCATGTCCTAGACTCTTGATTTTACACACTCACAAGAGTAAAATGGCAGCCTTTTGAAACATGCTAATACAAACTGTCAAACTGATTTTAGCATATTACAACTTCAAAAATATAAGTACCACCTAAAAAAAACACCTGGAAATGGAAATTTAAATATGTTAATGTATATCAGAAGGGTTTAGTTTTGCTTTACTGGCTTAATTCTACTTTTTCAAGTAAGCTATATTGACTCTGAAATTTATAAAAGGAGAAGTATTAACTGTAGTGCCCAAACTGACTGCTTAATTTAACCTTAAAACAGTCTCCTATAAAAGTATTCAACAGCAAGACCCAAAAGAGGAACAGCAGATCACAATTTCAGATTTTATTTCCTAATTCTTACATCTAGATGTGTTAAACTAGCTTTTCTTTACAGCCACAATGTTTACGTGATCAGAAATATTGGAACATGTGACTGATTAGTGCTAAAATCATGCTGCATGATTGACAAACTGAATTCAAATTTCTGTTATAATCTAAATTTACACTAACAAAAGATATTAGTGATCCCCTTTTAAAAGCAGCAATGCAAACCCAAACTATGATACCATCTCCACCAACTTCATATTAAATGTGCATTTTTTAATAGACACAGAATATTCAAAATAGACATGCTCTTCATGCAAGTACTTTACATCTCAGCAATGCCTACTCAAAAAGCAAATTCTAAATACTTATCTGGAGGAACATCTTTCCCAATATCCATCTCCTCTGTTCTGTTTTCCATCTTGGTCTGTAACCTTCTATGGTTACTCAACTCTTTTGCATGATCAGGCTGCAGTGGCTGATTATTTCCCCTCAGCTTTGGATCAACACTGGGGCCACAACTATTCATCTAAACATGATAAGAAACAGCTTCCATTTTATTTTAATAATTCAATGCTTTTCATCCATACATTACATTAAAAATTTCTAGCATATTTGAGCAGGCTCAGAGTTCTCAGGTTTGCTCTGTGGGCCAAACACCATTAGCGAAGAGGTATTTTCCTCCTGGTTTAGGCTACATTTTGTGTGTGTATTGTTCACAGTCCTGGCATTTGCAGACTGATCCATATTGGCATTCTGGTTCAGAATGGGTTGTGTCTTGTTAGATGCATCCTTCTGACTCTGTGACTTGTTAGTTGCATTGTTCTGGCTTTGTGTCTTGCTAGCTGTATCGTTCTGGCTTTGTGTCTTGCAAGATGCTTCCTTTTGACTAGGTCTCAGTTTAGGTACATCTTGCTGGTTTTGTGACTTTTCAGGTACATTTCTCAGGCTTTGTTGCTTGTTGAGTGTATCTTTATGATCTTGTATTTTAGATGCATCTTTCTGAAATTGTATCTCATTAGTTGTACTGTCCATACTTTGTATCTTATTAGACTCAACCTGCTGTTTTTTTTCCTTGTTAGATGCATCTTTCTGTGTCTCATTACTAGGTTTCCTTTGATCACCCATCTAT
This sequence comes from Porochilus rendahli, assembly GCA_039654305.1. Lineage (NCBI taxonomy): Eukaryota > Metazoa > Chordata > Actinopteri > Siluriformes > Plotosidae > Porochilus > Porochilus rendahli. The sequence continues at coordinate 2,866 of JBCNYG010099153.1, read as the reverse complement.
TCTTTTTCCTGTGTGCCTAAAGGCGGTCCAACATAATTGTTGCCTTGTTCTCCTAAAGCCAGGTTCATGTTAGGAAATGCCTCAGATAAAACAGATTTCATAAGTGGCATTTCTTCACCAGCTTTTTCTTTTAATGTGTTGACAAAACATGATCCAGGAGACTCCCTGGTCTGACTTTTATCCACTGCAGTTGTTTCTTGGTTCAAATCAGGAGGCCCATCCATGGGACACACTGATTTCTCACTGTCAGAAGAAATTACTTCCTCCTGTGTCCTCCCCATGTCTTTATCAGAAATGGAGATATCAGAGAAATTAGAGGCAGAAACACGCTGATGGCTATGCAGCCTACTCTTGACGAAAATCAGCAATGGTTCTTTTACATGCCTCTCACCATAAACCGTGAGAGACATGGCCTGCATTTGATAACCCAGTTAGCTGCACTGGGGGGACAGCAGTGACAACCCGCCGATAGGGGCGCCTGAACCCCTGACCTTGAGATCAGTAATCCAGCACCTTAACCACCAGGCCACCACTGCCCCTACATATTATTATATTATATTATATTATATTATTAGTCATCACATTTACATAGACAGTAGAAGTACCTATAAAACACGAAAGGTCAGTAAACATGTGTGTTAGCTCCACCAGTCATTTTCTCAAGTGTTGAAATTTGATGACAGCTGGGTGACAGAGGGTATGGGTATTATAAGTGCACAACAGGGTCATTAGAAAAACAGCGTCAGGTGTGGTTGGTATAGTGGCGTAGTGGTTATCATGTCTGTCACAGAGCAAGAAGGTCCAGGGTCCGAGTCCCAGGCTGGATAAGAACATTTCTTTGTGCCTATTTCCTTTGGGATTTCTCCGGGTACTTCGGTTTCATGCACCAATTTTACCCTTGGTGTGAGAAGGGGCCTGAATGGTTGTGTGTTTGTTGGCCCTGTGATGGTCTGGAAAACTATTCAAGGTGTACCCCGTTTTCGCCCAGTGTTAGATGCGAGATGCTCTAGCCTCCCGATGACTCAACTAGGACTGAGTCAGGTTCAGCATGTAGGAGTGAATGAGTGAGTGAGCGAGCGTCATGTGTTAGATGAACCACGTGTCAGCAAGAAGAACCATTGTGGTGGTTAATGATAATAGCTGCACAATGTCAAAGTAATAGCTTCTCAAAATTGCCCCATTATTTCAGCCTTAGCATCACTCCTTAGAGACACTCTGGGGCACAGACACTATTAATGTGTGAACTCACTGACAAGAGCCTCGCTTAGCTACTTTGTTTTTATGTAAAAAATATTAACTGACCAACTTCAACACATGTGAACTTAAAGAAGGTCTGTTTCAAGAATGATGGCATTACTGTGCAAAGGCAGATTATCTGATTTATGCCCCGTCCCATGCACCAATGAGAGAAGATTTACCAAAAAAAAAAAATTTTGATCAATTCATCAATTCATTTACTTGCTGGACCTCTTAATCCTAGTAGGGTCTCGGGGAGACTGGAACCTTTCTCATCCTACCCTGTGAAAAGGCAGGGTACATCCTGAACAGCTCGCCTGTCCATCACAGGGCCAATACAATTTACACACTTATTCTCACCTAGGGGCAATTTAAAACAACCGATTAACCTTTACCTTTTGTGCATGCCTTTTGACTGTGGGAGGAAACCAAAATACCCGGATGAAATCAATGCAAGCAATGGGACAACATGCAAACTCCTCACAGAAACACCTTTGCCAAGCCTGGGAGATAAACCTAGGACCTTCTTGCTGTGAGGTGAGCGTGCTAAGCACTGTGTTGGCCCAAATGTTATATTACCATAACAAAACAAATCATGCTTAAAAAGCTAGTTTTATAAATATCATAAAAAATTAAAAAGCTCACAAGTTTATCTCCAGATAAATGCAAGTTTGAATCCCAATATGGTCACATTCATTTAGGGCTGGCAGTCATGAGAGCAAAATAGACTGCTCTGTCTGGGTGAAAGGGATGGCATTACTGTCTTTCACTATAAATTATCAGTGTCACCCGCAACCCCTGGGTGTCTACATGAGCTTTTGTGTATGGAAGAGGGCATATAAGCAAGGGCCGACTGATTGCGAATTGAAAGCACACCAGGGAAGGAAACAGGGAAAAACACTAAGTGGAGTATAATTTGTGTTTCATCTGCACCAGGAACCCAGCAGCTGATGTGGCAGACCTCGCCATGATGACTCATCAACTACATGCTTCTGAGTGACATTTCTTAAACACTGTTAACAGTATTAATGACTCAAGTTGACAACGTACAGTAAGTTCAACAATTAAATCATTATTTATGCGTTCTCCATATTCAGAGCTGGTATTGTATAGGCTCGACACCCCCTCAATGCTTAGGACGGCCATTTTGTTTCTTTTCAAGGTCCAACATTTTGTTCCAATGTTCCGTGTACTTGGCCAGCCGAGCAATACTCGTACAGAGTGGAATGGCCGAAAAGAAAATAATAATAAAATAATCTTACACTCACTTCAGTGAAAAAACTTTACATATAACCGTCACATAAATCATCCAATAATCAAATAGTGCAGTAAATCATACAATTTCTCTTCTATAGGTATAATTATTGACAATTTAAATATATATTTCAGTAGAGATGACTTCATTGGACAGTTCTCTATTTTATTACAAATGTATTTAAATAAAGGAGATATGATCATTCATTCATTCATTCATTTTCCGAACCGCTTATTCCTAATTAGGAAGGGGAGGCTGGCGCTCATCTCAGCCGACTCTGGGCGAGGGCGGGGTACATCCTGGACAGCTCGCCAGGCCATCGCAAGGCCATCAGTCACACAACCATTCGCACTCACACTCACACCTAGGGGTGAT
>JBCNYG010098996.1:0-16016 GCA_039654305.1 Porochilus rendahli | reverse complement strand
AGTACGTGAAAAAATGTCTTGCATGTATGAATTTCTTACCTCAAGGATGTGAAGCATAGCCTCACTTGCATGCCCTAACTATTTGGGTGGAGCAACAGGTGATGGGAAGATGTCTGGCAAAGCCTTCATCATGGCAATGGTTTGCTTTACTGTAAAAAGCAAAACAGAGTAATTGTATTTACTGCAATCATCTATTTTTAAAAACAAGAACAGAGAGAAAGAAGATTAATGTGAAAAGAAACATTAGTTTAAATAAAAGAATCACATTGAGTGTGGCTGGGAGAGACAGCAAGGAGCAGTGAGTTGTATGTGGTAAAAATAAAAAAGCACATGGTGGGAGTGGTGAGAATAGTCGACAAGTTATCTTAACAGTGAATACTCTGTGGATGGCTGAAAACTGAGTAGCACAAGCAGCACCGACTACAATGGCCAGCCTACGGATTCTATATCAATTGTGTAATTACCTTTATCTGCCAGTTTATTAAAATGCCTAACATTTTATAATGTGTAAGACATGAGTCTTACTACTTCATACTAAAGATAAATCAGTGAAAACGATTTGCTGACATGATCCACTTCTCTGAAGCAGGGATATGCTTGAAGTATCTTGGTAGGTCTGTCCTGCTCCTTCATAACACCAGAATCAATGTAAGCCCATCTTGCATGGTATTTGAGGTCCAAAAGTTGGGCAACATCCTTCTTGCTGGGTCTGGGACTGCATTTGTATAGCTTCTGCAGAACTTTGTAGTGTCTTGTCTGGTTCTGTGGACTGTCAGTAGTTTCAGGTGCAACTGTTGTTGAAAAGAAAATTACAATCACTGTTTCTGTTTCTACCATTAAAGTTTGAAGAAACATAAAATTACAAGGTTACTTACTTTTAGATGAATAATTAGTCTGAAGAGCTGTTGTGTTAATTGAAGTGTTCTCTCCCTCCTTCCTCTTTATGGCTGAACCACCAAAGCCAGAACCTGAAGCTGCTACCATGACAAAATCAATTTGAAAATTAATATTCATTTAAAATACAGGTAAAGTAGAATGCAGCAGTTCTATGTTAGTGAGTTACAGACATTAGCCAATATTAAATTTCATTCTTGTCAGTAATGATCTATTTACAAAGGTCTAAAGTGGCATGATTATTATAAATCTTTTAGTTTTAAAGTGAGGGCTTAGGAGATATGAAGTTGTTACATTTACTAAATAAAAATAAATAAATAAATGCATTGTCGCGTGTCAATACCTGTAGTAGTTGTAATATAAAAACTCAATCACATTGAAGTTTTGGACCCACTGCCATCAGTGGATGAGTCTTGGATGCTGCTCTCTTTTCTGAGATCCCAACACCTCTTGCTTGAAGGAGTAGCTCTCTGTTTCTTTCTGGTGGGTGTCACATTTTGGACCCTTTTTAAAAGCTGCCTCTTCACAGATTCCTGATGAGAACACAAACAGAGAGTAAAAATCGCATAAATAAAAATGAAATTAAGCCATAAATGAAGTGATCTTGAATAAAGCATATCCTCCTACCCACTCAGCTCCACTGACTGCAGATCTGTCCCGCAGCACTAGGTAGTACTCAATGAGACACTTAGCCATCGCAGTTAGCTCACTATTGATGTTGGAAGTCATCCCCTGCAGCTCTCTTGATGGCAATCATGCTTGTTACTGTATTCCTTATTAAGCGACAGCGAAGCTTTTTGGAGAGTGTGTAGTCTCCTTGTTGTCCAGCATACTGCAAAATATAGCATATAGCAAAAAAGGTGGTTCTTGAATGCTCCAGCTCTTAATCTGTGTATACAAAGTAATGTGGACTTACAAGCTGTACAGTTCTGCTGGCACTGTCTCCTGGGACAGGGAAGGAAGAAGGGGTTGACAATAGGTTTGGGGTAGTGAAAATAGAGGTGCCATCACCTTACATTCTAGTACACTAGAAACAACACCAAAAAGGAAATGTTTCACTCACGTTATAACAAAGTATAGTTAAATATCTTCATAATGTAAAAATCTTATATCACCTCATTTTCACCATGTCTGGCCTCTCCAAAAGAGAAAAAGTGCTCAGGCCCTGGAAAAAGGTCTCGAAACACTGAGTACGTACCTACATTTAAGTCAAGTCAGCCTGCAATTTCCACTTAAATCACTAATTATTTTAGCACATCAACCAGGGTTGTGTGTAGTGAGTATGGCCACTCACTATCTCTCATCTCGTGCTGAACTCAGTGTCTCTCTCGAGCGCACACATACTCCGCCCCAGAAATTGCCACCACAGCAACTATGCTAACATTAGCCAACAAAATAGGCCCGAGTTAAATTAAGATAACTGCCCCCAATGTGTTCTGTCTAACAGTTTCAACCAATAAAAAAATATCAAGAACATCGACGTTATGACCGTTCATGCCGCTATAACAGTTTCTAGCCCACATTAACGAGGTATACATCAAGTAAAGCCGTTTGTTAAAATTAGCATGAGCACTAGTTACCCAACTTCACAAGGAGCTTAACTTGCAAAGACAGTCAGAAGCAAATGATCCTTACCTTTCAATACTGCCACTGTTGTAGTATCCATGCCCAAAAAAGTAGTTTCTTCATCATCCATGGTGTAACCTGTTCGGATCCAAAAGGTCCAAATTTAAACAGCACAGGTAGACTTCTGCATCGGACCTGCCACTGACCCCTTTTGGGGGGGGGGTTCGCATTTGGAACGTACTATGTGTTAAAAATAGGGGTGACGTACATGTTATAAATATTTTACGAAGAGAAAATATTATTAAGTGATGGAGTCATAATATGAAATTCATACAGTACATTTTAAGATTTATCACAGCAACCAGCCCCTCCCATAAATTACTTTATACATACAGATAATGAAGGAGCTTAATTAATAAAACTCCCCTATGCTGATATGGGGGAGGAAAAACCTGAACTGTTAAACCGCGGATTGTTCATCAGTTCAGGTTTTTCTCCTCCAATCTCTCTCAGGTACTAAGAAAAAAAATGTTTTACACTTTGAATATCATTATTGAAAACATTCAAAATGGTTTGGCGCTGTGCTATCCATCTCATTTTCCGCACATTTTCACTGAAACTCTTACTGAGCCACATCAATCGAATGCACAGCCGCAGTCCTGACTTCAGGATGCTCTGTGGTATTGACGGATGTACAGAGGAATATCGAGTTTACAGCTCATTCTATCATCACATAAATAGTAGACACTCCCAGCATCTTGGTAATCAGAACCAAACATATGAAAGCTGCCAAAATGTTGACAATTCAATACATCCAATCTTTTCAAATGAAATGGAGATGGGACCTGTTTCTGAGGTAAAAGATCTACAGTATTTACAAGGAAAACTGAGAGACTTCCTTGGTTATGATAAAGTAAACCGTCTTGCATCAGTCAAATGGCTTGTGATAAAGGGCAATAAAAACATGATTCAGAAGTCAATGATCCTTGCCAAAGTTGTGAATGGTAAAATGCCAGAATTTGAAACTGAACTTATAGTAGATGAAAACATATCAACAAAAACTACAAAGAAATATTTCTGTTTGAAATTGTTTGAAATGTTACCTGTTGAATGTTTAAATGTGAAGTGTCAATTAAAAGTAGGCTACTGTGCCATCTGTACTAATATGAGTACATATATTCTGTTGTATAATTGAAAAATAAAACAGTGGATTCCATTTGGCTGTCATGTGTTTTATGTGAAGAGATAAAATTGTGTAAAAGTCATAATTTCTTATTTCATCCTTGAAATAAGATTTTTTTTTACTTTGAAAAAGCATTTTTATAGTTGAGAGCATTGTTGAAATGGCTTTGTAACACTTGATATTCTAGTTTTGAGCGTGCATTACTCAGAATAGGTAATAAAACTCTCAGTAACAAGCTGTAATATCTTATTGAGATAATTTAGTACCAAAATGCTTAAAACATGTGAAACACTCATAACACACAAACACTGCTCAGTGAGAAAAATTATCTTGTAATACAAAAAATAATCAAAAATCACCTAAATATAAGATATTTAATCTTACTTAGATTTCAGTTTTTGCAGTGTGTTCCAATAATACCCTGGACAGGCTGACTGATCTGTAATTTCTCGTACTCTACGAATTCTCTGTCATTTTGTTCACTCTCAGTGTGGTTATTTCATTAGTGCACTAATATCAATGATTCTGACTTATTGTTATACAGGTTATAAGTGATTGTTATAAATTTGCCTTTTATCAAATCTGGTTATTTAACTGTAACTGTATTTAAACATCTCAGTGGATAAGCGCAATGCCTGTTTTGTGAGGCAGGATGTATTGTTCCACTAATATTCTTTCACCTTGAATATCATGTAAAACATTTGCCCTGTGACATCAAGTAAAAATTCATGGGGTAACCTAGTGGCATAAGACATGTGCATAGGCATGGCCTGAAGATAGCAAAATGGACACACCAAACAATAAAACAGGGACTTAGACTCAGACTGTAGTAAAGCCCATGGCCATCATTTCAGAGGAAGCTTGAAAACCAGGTGGTATATCACAGGCATCTTTTAGCCACACTCTCCTGAGTCCTTAAGGGTATAAATCTACTGACCAGACAAAATTCCCTTAAAGTAAACAGCAACAATTTTCAGTCAAGCGATGATTCAATTTAGTCTACCCAACATAATTGGTGCAACAGACTGCACACACATGCAACACCCTGTCACAATCAATTCCCCTACCTCAACCGTAAACAGTACCACTCAATTAATGTCCAACACCTTTATAAAAAAAATCCAAACCTACATGGCCATATGTGAAAAAGTGATTTCCCCTGCTGTTAAAACGTAACTGTGGTTTATCACACCTGAGTTGAATTTCTCTAGCCACAACCAGGCTTGATTCACAATCAAGAAATCACTTAAATAGGACCTGCATGAAGTGAAGTAGACCTCAAGATCCTCAAAAGCTACACATCATGCTGAGATCTAAAGATGTTCAGGAACAAAATGGAAAGTAATTGAGATCAATCAGTCTGAAAAATGTTATAAAGCAATTTCTAAACTTTCGGACTCCAGTGATCCACAGTGAGAGCCATTATCCACAAATGGCTAAAATATGGAACAGTGGTGAACTTTCACAGGAGTAGCCAGCCGACCAAAATTAACCCAAGAGTGCAGCGACAACTCATCCAAGAAGTCACAAAAGACCCCACAACAACATCCAAAGAACTGCAGGCCTCACTTGCCTCAGTTAAGGTCAGTGTTCATGTCTCCACCATAAGAAAGAGACTGGGCAAAAATGGCCTGTATGGTTCCAAGACGAAAACCACTGCTGAACACAAACAACATTAAGGCTCATCTCAATTTTGCCAGAAAACATCTTGATGATCCCCATTGGGAAAATATTTCTTGGACAACCTTTTCAAAAGTGTGTGTCCCATTACATCTGGCTTAAAAGTAACAACGCATTTCCGAAAAAGAACATCATACCAACAATAAGATATGGTGGTGGTAGTGTGATGGTCTGGGGCTGTTTTGCTACTTCAGGGCCTGGAAAGCTTATTGTGATAAATGGAACCATGAATTCTGCTGACTACCAAAAAATCCTGAAGGAGAATGTCCATTGTGTCTGTTGAACAGAATGTCTGTTCTTGACCTCAAGCTGAAACAAACTTGGGTTTTGCAGCAATGATCCAAAACAACAAGTCAAAACAAAACAAAACAGCAAGTCCACCTATGAATGGCTGAAGAAAAACAAAATGAAGACTTTGGAGTGGCCTAGTCAAAGTCCTGAATCCTATTGAAATGCTGTGGTATGACCTTAAAGATGCGGTTCACACTCAAAAACCCTCCAATGTGGCTGAATTACAACAATTCTGCAAAGATGAGTGGACCAAAATTCCTTCACAGCACTGTAAAAGACTCCCTGCAGGTTATCGCAAATGCTTGATTGCAGTTGTTGCTGCTAAGAGTGACCCAACCAGTTATCAGGTTTAGGGGGCAATTACTTTTTCACACAGGGCCATGTAGGTTTAATTTTTTTTCTCTCTTAATAATGAAAACCTTCATTTAAAAACTGCATTTTGTTTTTGTGTACTTGGTGTTGTCATTGACTAATATTTGTTTGATGACATTTAAACATTTAAGTGTGACAAACATGCAAAAAAAAATCAGGAAGGGGCAAACATGTAAATATGCATATAGCTTAGTGTAGTTACCTTAGTTGTCTTTTGTGTACTAATTATAATTACTGCTAAACAGAGATCTTCTTAACAGATTTTCATTGTTCATGCAACAGTTGACAATAAAGAATGATTTATTTTTATGTTTTTCAAAACAGATCTCTGAGTAAGCCCTTAGGACAAGCAGCCACTGGAGACACATGGTTCATTGGTAAGCATTTTTAATTAATTTAAAATTTTCACAACAACAATATAGGCCTTTGTTCTTACAGCATTTTAAAGATAGGTCAGAGATATATGCTGCCCCCCTGGTTAATGCCACCACTTACAAACCTCAGACTAAACAGGAGGTGTTCTATAACCAAAGGCATGCACATGCTTCACAACTGAGTAATCCATTGGCATTCTGAAAAGGTGCTATGTGTTTAGTGTTTGGTATATACTTAATACAGTATTTAACAAATCCAAACGTTGGTAAGCTGCTTTACACACCAGAGAAGGTTCAATTCAATTCAGTTTTATTTGTATGGCGCTTTTTTAAATTGACATTGTCACAAAGCAGCTAGCTTAACATAGTAAATTAAATTAAGGGGGGAAAAATGTATTTTTAATTCTCTACAGCCCCCTATACATCCCTAATGAGCAAGCCCGAGGCAACAGTGGCAAGGGAAAAACTTGCCCAGTTGCCACGAGGAAGAAACCTTGAGAGGAACCAGGCTCAGGAGGGAAACCAATCCTCGTTTGGGTGGAACCATAAAAAACAAACCACATAAGAAAATTTCATTACAGTCCAACATGTAGTCCAGTTGGTTCTACCACAACTGTAAGTCCTAGATAACTGCAACGAGAGAGTTTATATTACCAGCAGTGAAAAGTCATCTTCACAGTCACTGAGTGCAGATCTAAGCCCATATGGATCAGTGGGAGTGAGAGGCCACCAAGACGAGAACTCCAGCCAGCATCAGCACACCAGGACAGACCACAGGACTCACAGAGCAGAAGGATTAGGAGGATCAGGATCACCAACATCCACGGCATAGCATGTGTACCTTAGCAAAACAATGGGGTTCAGGATCCCTTGGGAAGCTGAACACAAAGTCCATGTCCTGCTGGAATGCCTCACAGACCTTACATACCGTGTCAAGTGGACGCTTGCACGGTGGAGCCGTGCTCATCAACTGCCATTTGAGGGCATGGTTGGGAACTCCACCTGTGGTGACGGTGTCTGCACCGAAGTGGCTGGAGAGATTGGCCGCTGGTTGCAGAGGCCACCATGATTCCTGCACACAACACTTATAAAGGCTTAGACGGACGTACAGACAAGGCTGGCAATGATAGAAGACACACATTAAAGCAACATGTAGACAGACATCTGTACAGTAATCACGGTGGTTCTTAAGCGTAGTATGCTAAGTTCTCAAGGACGAAGCAATCGGAATCGGGGTCCTGCTAGCCAGTCTCTGAATCTTTGCCGTCTTCTAACATCTTCTAACATGTCAGCTAAGAAGGGGTGGGCCCTGTCAGTTTCTGGTGGATACATTAGCATATTAATTTGCTTAACTGTCACCTGGATGCATAGTACTCTGAGCATTGAAAACACATAGCAAACCACTATAGCGATGACCACTAAAACTATTCCTGTGTGCATTGCCATTTTAACAAACCAGCTGCCCCATCGCCCAAAAAAGCTAATAAACCATTCTGTGGAAAACCTAACAAAACCCGCATTTTGCTTTACCTCATGCCGCAGTTCACCAAGTTTGCTCATTGCTTTGTAGAAAGAGCCTCCTGGGGCAGTGTACTTAGGTATATACATGCAGCACTGGTCACCAAAAAGCATACATACCCTGCTCTCCTTTGCCATCAACCAATCCAGTGCTTGTCGGTTTTGCAATGTCATTGTGCTGGTGGCGGATAGCTGTTCTCCTAGAGCTCACAGGGTGTCATCTGTATGATTAATAAATCTTTGTTGGCTATAATAAATGTAATTAATCCATTCAACATTCTTGTTTGTAGTCACATGAAGAAAAAGTGACTCAAAACCCGCTGCTATTTAATTTCTTGCTTTGTATAGGTCAGGAATTCCATGTGGCTGTCCTATGTCATTTATATACACACCATCATCCATTCTATAAGCTCTCCTTTTCCTACTGTGGGGGCATCGTCCATATCTTCCCCTTTTTTATACATCTTTACATCAGTGATAATCATAACTCGGGTACATAATCCCCTAGGGGGCTTTATTGTGGTAGTTTGTGGCCATCTGGTTGCATTGCCACAGCAATTCACGAAGGCCTGGGTGATAATGCCTACCCCTGCGTACAATACACACCAATAGGGACAGATGCTATCATTTACTAGTCTTTTAAGCGGGACAGTCACGTTCCGAAGGATACCGTTACCTTTCACTTTAAATGATTCATTCTGTATTACATCAAAGCTGTGATAGGCTGCTAAGACATTACAAAAATCTTTACAAGTTTTGCTACTATATGGTAGAGGGGCTAACTCAAGTTTTCTTTTTGCTGAGGCACACAGTAAGCAGTCCCCCTCATCATCCATCCAGTCTTTGGCTGTGTGTGTGGCCCACTGGTACCACTCATTGGTTTGGGCTTTGTGCCACAAATCAGCCTCAGGGCCCAGTTCCTCAGGGTCTACGGGGTCATTCTCAGTGTCATACTCAGTTTTCCACTCTTGAAGACTGGGCACCACCATGGGCCTCACTTGGGTCTGTGGGGCAGAGGTATGACGTTTGCCTGTTGCCTTTTTTTGTTTTAATTGAGCATGGTATTGATCTAAGTCCGTCCGTTATAACCCTCTGACATCACGCAGATCTGCCACAAGCCATTCCTTTTAGCATGGGTCCCTTGTCGGGCAGCACAGCAGTCATCTCTCCCTGCTGGTTTCCGGTTGCCATATCCATATGGCAGTTGCATTGTAGCTTATGTAACATCTATAGCGAACGTTCACTGCAGCATATATATTTCTTTTGTCCTCTCTTAGTTCCTTGCCAGTCAGTGTACAGGGAAATTGAGTTGCTTGTCGGACACGCCTTCCAAGGCGGACGGGGAAACCTTCTTTTAAATACTTAGCGTCTATGTGAATTTCTAAGGCCTGCCGATTTGTCTCTGTTCTGGGTTTTTTATTTGCGTGGTAGTTAGATTAAGCTTGCAGGGGGTCCATCATAAGTCTTAACGATCTGTGTGAAATTAACTCAACCGGGATTGGCTTTTGTGATGGGGTTAACATTTGGATACACTTCCCTATTGTCATCGCTACAAGTGTGTATCCTATAGACATTATAATTATTAGTATATATGGGGTGTGCTGTTATTGGTCCTGGTTCGTCAGGGAATTGGTGTACTGTTGGTTCATAATCAGGCGTGAGTGGGCTTTCAGGTTCAACTATTTTCTCGCTGGGCTCCTCTACTTTCCTAAGGTGCTGCTTCCCTTTTTTCTGCGTTTTGAAAGCAGGCGTGTCAGGTTTATCCACATCTTCTGGATCTGTGTTTTCGTCTGAGTGGGCCAGCTGCACCAGCCTGGGGCGTGATGCTGTCCACTTTGGTCCTTTTCCAGCCACCCTGCAACAATGATTTTAGTGATGCCTTCTACCTTGACTGCTTTTGGTGTTGCCAACACCACTTTAAACAGTCCTTCTCTGCGTCCATGTTTCCAGGACTTTCTCTTGAATATTTTACTGTAAACGTGGTCTCCTGGCTCTACTTGGCGAAGTTCTTCCTGATCCACTTGTGCCCCGTGTGTGGCTGCACTGACGTGTGCATGCAAGGTTTTGTGTATTTGTGTGAGATGTCTAATATAGCTCGCTATTTCATTTTCTAGCTGCTCCAGGGCAGGGCCCTTATAGGGTCCTCATGTAAACGCTACTGGCATTGGACTCCCTGTGAGCATTTCATGTGGTGTCAAATGTGTGTTTCTGTTAGTCTGTGATCGCATTTTCATGAGCGCTAGTAGTAATGCCTGCACCCAGTTTAATTTGGTGGTTTCACAGATTTTGGCCACCTTTTCCGTTAACACTCCGTTCACCCTTTCGACCATCCCTTGTGACTGGGGGTGATATACACAGCCCAAATGATGTGTTATGCATAGTGCCTCTGTTATATACTTTATCACCTCGTTTATGAAATGACTACTGTTGTCTGAACTTAGCCGGTCTGGGATACCGAACCTGGGAATCACTTTCCTACACAAACATTTTCTGCTGTTTTAGTGTCACACTTAACTGTAGCTTGCGCTTCTACCCACCCGTTGAATCGGTCTACCACCACTAAAAGGTATCTTTTGCCCTCTCTCCTTTCTGGAGAAAATGTCTCCTGTTGCTGTGAAATGTTTCCTAACGTTGCATGTTGCACAAAGTTTGCATGCTCTTAGGAACTTGTCCACCATACTGGCTAAGTATGGGGACCACCAATCTTTTCGGATTGTCTCAATGATTTTTCTACGATCACAATGATCTATCCCGTGTTCTTCCTCTACTAGCATTGGAATAAAGGCTAACGGGGCTACCAACACTCCATCACAACTTCTCCATACCTTTGTCTGTGGGTCTAAAACCACTCCTCGCTTTTTCCACAATTCCCTTTCTGCAGCCGTAGCTGCCCTCTGAAAATCTTTAATGTCATCCATTGTTACCTGTATGTGTTCTGCTTCACCTGGTTCTCTCACCTCCATCATACCTATTATACATGTCTCTTCTCCTATTGCTGCCCTTTTTGCTGCCTCATTAGCTGCTGCATTTCCTCTACTAACCCATTCCCCATCTGTTTTATGGGCTTTGCATTTCACAACTGCCAGTTCCTTAGGGAGCATCATTGCCTCGAATAAGTCTGAAATTGCCGGCCCATGTACAATGCTTGATCCATCAGCCCTCTGGAAACTTCTTTGAGCCCATATTATCCCAAACACATGGCACACTCCATAAGCATAAGCAGAATCCGTATATATTGTGCACGCCTTGCCAGCGCCTAATTTACAGGCTGATGTCAGTGCTTTTATATCTGCTAAACTGCATATCCTGCTTTATTACCTTTGTTGGTAAAATAGCATGATCCATCCACGAAAAAGATACGCTGAGCATGGGGTAGTGCCTCTGCTTCCACGTCTGCTCTGGCTTTTAGATATTTCTCTACCTCTTTAGTGCATGTGGGTCACCTTCTTGTGGGAGTACTATCCTATCTGTAGGATTTATTGTGCGGCACCTTTTGATAGTTAATTCTGGGGCTGATAGGATAATATCATAACCTGTTTGTCAAGCATTGGTTATTTTGAAGTTCTGACTAGTCAGCAGTGCACTATAATACACTATGGGTCTTTTTCCCATTCCTTTTTGTTCTTATGCTAGCACTGCAGATGCGAACCCTTTTCTTTCTGATACATATAGGTGAAATGGCTTCCCGTAATTTGGGCAAGCTAATGCTGGTGCTGATGACAAGTCAGCTTTTACTATATCAAAAACCACCCTAGTATCCTCTGTCCAGTCTAATTTAGCACTTGATTTTGTCTGGTCTGCTGCTTTCACTACATCTCTCAGTGGTTGTGTTTTCATTGCAAAGTCACATATCCATGGTCTACTGAATCCAGCTAAGCCCAAGAAAGATAGCATTTGTTGGACACTCTGAGGTCTGGGAGCCTTGCGGATTGCTTCCACATGCTCTGGGGAGATTTTTTGTGTAGTGCCTTCGAAGACACTCTACCTAAATATTCCACTTTTGGTTGGCAGGATTGCAATTTTTTCTTATCTACTCGATGACCCTTTTTTGTTAAATTTTTAGTCCTGTACACACTGCTCTTTTGTCAGGCTACAAATCAAAAGATCATCCACGTATTGGAGGACTGCTAGGTCAGCCAGGTCTTTAGCTAAGACTTGGTTGAAGACTGAAGGGCTTTCGCAATACCCTTGGGGTAACCTAGTATATGTGTATTGCTGTCCCCCATATGTGAAAGCAAATAGAAATTGAGAATCTGGATGTAATGGTACACTAGAAAATGCAGAACATAAGTCAATTACTGTTTACCATTTTGTGCCTTCTGGGATGTTAGACAATAGGGTGTGAGAATCAGGGACCACTGTTTTTTCTGCTATTACTACTTTGTTCACTAGTCTCAAATCATGGACCAGCCTCCATTTGTCGGAATTTGGTTTTCTAGCTGGGAAGATGGGAGTGTTGAATTGGCTGTTTGTGGGAATTAAGACTCCTGCTTCTATTAACCCTTCAATAGTTTTATCCCTAATACTGGCAATGGGTACTGCTTTTGATATGGTAAGTACACTCCTGGTTTAAGCTGTATCTTAACTAATCCTGCCAATTTTACTCTCCCTACTTCTGTTAGATGTTTAGTCCAAAGCTGTTCTGGTATCTGTGCTAGTGTGTCCTCCATTTCTTTCTCTGTAAGCTCTTGGTTTTCTATCAGTTTGGTCAATTGTTTAATTTTGTCTCTCTCTATCCTCATGTCCTCTATTCTATTTATCAAAACAGTTTGTGGTCTTACTTCATCAACAGCATTTTGCTCTATTTTGAGAAATTTTCTATCTGGCGACATGCTAATTCTTGGTTCAACTTGTGTCCAGTGTGCTATTTGACTTGCTTCCTTCACCATTGGCCCTAAATCTTTAGATTTTAAATTCTGCCCAATCAGCAGGGAGACATGGGGAGCAGCATAAGTGACTTGGTACCAGTATTTGAGTTGTGGCAGTAATTGAATGGTAGCAGCGACCCCTTGGGGTCCTATCACAATGTTTATAGTCTTCAGGATATATTTTGTTTGTGCTACCAAGTCATCCCACATGGCTTCATATTCTTCATTTAGTCTTTTTTTGTCATACATCATTGTACAGTGCCATGGTTCTCTGGTTGTTCATATAAGTTATTAGTCCATTTGGTGAATTATTTAATTCCATCCAGTGTACTCTGTCCATTTCCATCATGAGGCATTGCTGGATTAGACAATATAGAAGCTCTATCCACACTCCTGTTTCTCCACAGTGTATCTTAGCTCCAATTTTGCAGAGCACATCTCTGCCGGGGTGCAGTGAGGTTGTATACTGCACCAGCTCCCCCTCTGGCTTCTCTGGGCTTCTTCACATGCTCCTCGGGGGAGTCCCTGCGGGGCCTGCTACCGAGTGCTGGGGTCCTTGGGGTGGCTGATTACGACTCATCCAGGCTCCTGTCAGTCTCCTTGGCCCTACCACGCTTGGTTTTGTGGAGGATTATTTCTTGGGGGCATCGTCTGTCCTCCTTGTTGGTTTGCATATGGAGAGTCACATTTCAAATGATTCAGATCTTGACGTATCCAGCATCCTCCTCCTCATCCTCCTTGGTTCATTGGAGCGCTCCCTCTTGGAGGTTGTTGCCATCCTCCTTGGCCATGTCCTCTTCCTTGTCCCCATCCTCGATTCTGAGGTGGGTATTGCTGGACCGGAGGGTATGTTGGCATAGTAAGGCAGTTGTACTTGTTGTGGCGGGTACGCTGGTGCAGCTTGCACCACGGCTGCTGGCTGTGGGGCTGGAGGTACAGGTTGAGCTGCTGCTTGGGCATTGGCTGAATCACCATTACAGCTGCTTGTTTTGTTGCATTTCTCTCTTCTTTCTTCTTCTCCATTGTTTCCTGTTTGTTTCGCATCAATTCGCCCAACTGGACTTTATGAAGCTGATTAATTAGCAAATTCTCTGCCGTCTGCTTCATTTCTTTTTCCTTCTGTCTACATCTCTTGACGCAGTGTATCACATTTGCCTTAAAAGATGCCCAGGGCATTGCTCTTAGCTCCACTAGGTCCTCGAGCTTATCCTGAGCTTCTTTAGGCATTGCGTTCCTTACCGTTACACGGAAGAGTGCTTGGGTAGTGGTTGATTCATCACATGCCTCTCCTCTCTCCAGGCCCTTTGCAGCCTTAATATGAATTTTGCCACATTCTCATTTTCTCCCATGGTAATCCTTTCCACCTTTCTAGGATGTCATGGCCCTTCACTATTACTGGTGCTTGGAGTGTTTGGAAGTCTATTAGCGGTTGTTGCTAGATTATTCCTGAAATCACATCATCCTCATTCTCCTCTTTATAGTCGCTTTCCACTTTTCCTCGTTTGCTTTGCCCGAGTGCGTCTGATCTCAACTTTATGGACCTGGCTGGGAACGCCTTTTTTGCCCGTTTTCTTGATTTCGGGCCTTATTTTGATGTCCCTCTATCTTCGGCTTGCCTCAGCCAGCTGTTCCTGAAAGTCTTCTCGAGCCTTCTGTATATTAAGTTCTTTCAGTTCCTTCTTTTCCGCCTCTTGTCTTATTCTGTTGTTCACTGCACCCTCACTCTGTGCCTGCTGTATTCCCTACATGCTCTGTTGCAATCCTCTTCTTGCCCTTTCTTCTTGCTCCAGTTGCAATAGAATCTGATTTATCTGTTTGTTTGTTCCTTCCAGGGCTTTGTTCACGTTTTCTTGTGATTCTAAGTCCAGTCTGCTCACTTTTATGAGACTTTGTTCCATGTCAGCCACTTGGATGTTTACTTCTTCCAGCTTCTGGTCAATTTGTGACTTTACAGATGGGTCAGCTTCAGTTTTACTTTCATGCTGTATACATCTCTGTTTTCCTTATCAATTCTACTTTCTTCAGAGCATTCACTGTCCCAGGAGCCACTTTTGTTTGTCCATACTTGGAAGTTCTGTCCTTCTCCAATCAGCTGGTATTGGCATTCTTCATAATTTTGGACCCCTTGATTGCGACGACCTTCACATTCTCCCTCTTCTCTTGAAATACGATTTCCTGCCACTCTTTCTCTCATCACTGGGGTGCTTGTCTGGTATATGTAGCCTCGTGGGCGTTCAACATTAAGCTTTCTGGGCCCCTTAGGCCTTCTTGCATCAGGTGTAGCTCGGGGTATGATTTTAGTCCTCTTTAACATTCCTCCTGTCCACTCATTCTCCCACACCATGCTTTCTGTGGCTCCTGTGGCACCCTCTTCCACTCTGGGGATCTCTTTTCCTTGTTCTTTGCTTTTGTATCCTGTTGATCTGTTTTCCTTTTCTTTCTTCTCTTGGGGGTTCCCTACTACCGCGTCCTCGAACTGTCCATTTTCTTTCTCGTTTTCCTGTGGTCTGTATATCACCTTGCCTCTAAAATGTCCATCCACTATTTTCAAGTTGATCTCATGTGTTTGTCCATCTGGCAAAAGGACTGGATATATCCCTGCCACACAGGGGACAGGCGTTTTTCTGTAGGGGGGTGGCTCCGCCAGCTCCTCTGCCGGTGGGGCTGATGGCTTTCCCTCTCTTCTTTGTTTTTTTGTATTTTTCCTTCTTCCTGAAACCACTTCACTGTCTTCTTCTTTTTGTCTGTCTTTTCACTCTTCCCTCTCTTTATTTCACCCCAACTTTCCAGTCTCTTCATTGAATGTGCCTGTCAACAGCCACTGCAGCTCTCCTCATGTCCGGTCATTCCACTTTCTCATGTACTTCTCAAGTTCTTTTTTGTGTCTTTGTGCATTGCCATAATCACCCCTACAGGCGTAGTCGGTAGCTCCTCCCTGCTCATGACACAAGCTTGTCCGGCCCTATACCCAGTACTTCTATGATTTCGGGATGGAAGTTCAGCGTCTCCTGGATGATACCTTCAGGTTAATTGTGCAAAAATTTACTCAACATGTGTAAGTACCTTTTAATCTTTTCTTCATTTTATTTGCACTCCTGTAAGCAAGGTATTTCATATAATTGTTGTCTTATAGTTTTGTTTTAGCCCTTAATGTACCAATGTTCACCTTATTAGTTTACCTAAATGCATGTCATGGGTTCATTCATTCATTCATTTTCCGAACCGCTTATTCCTAATTAGGGTCGCGGGGAGGCTGGCGCCCATCTCAGC